>VMBQ01003806.1:71172-100135 GCA_007657795.1 Dreissena rostriformis | reverse complement strand
AGCAAGAACAAAAAGTTGAATAAACAATATTTCCATCTCCGGGATTCGAACCAGTGTCCTCTGGATGCAAAAGCCAACGCGATACCAGTGCACCATGAAGCCTTACAAATTATACAGAGAAACATCACCCCTATACTAATACTCGGCGCATTTTCCAAATTATCGAGTAAAAGCGTTTAAACTCTTTATTATTTTACCGATTTCGAATGATGATTATCCGTTAATCAACCATTATTTAAAAAAATCTTAGTCAATAGCGCTATTTTACTTCTTTAAACCTAATTTATGCATTCTTTTTAAAATATACGACAATTATTTTGAACAAACTGTTTACAAGTCCCTTTAACTAGATATTAATGCATCGGTTTTCTCCCTTGGTAGTATCGCTCAAAATTCGTGTCATTACCAAAGTGAAAACCCCCATACATAACCAAATCAGGCAGTAGCTCTGTTTTCTTCATCACAATCGCGTACATAAATCTATCTGCATTTGTCAACTATGTATGCTGATAATACGGTTTCAGGCCGTAATAAAATACCATAATTCACTTTATAATGGACAACATTTTTCATTTGATGAATTTAATTTAATTTAATCTAATTTGTTAATCAGTTAATTTTGGTTAAAATGCTTCAAACTTAATTTGAAGGCAACATATTCAATGAGCTTATTGTGCACACAATCTACGATAATGTAGTTTTAAAATTTAAAAACACACTTTGAAACATATATAGATGTGTACGTGAGTATTTCTACTTTCGATTTCAAAACTGGCAAATGAACAGTTAACCAATTCGTTACTGCTATAATTAACGTTACTTCTTTTAAACATTTACAAGTTTACATATTCATACCTTATCTTTTTTCAAGAATATGTAAAGAAGACAAGGTGACACGATTTTGTGTACCTATTCAACACTGAATCCGTACTGACACAAATCTTGCTAGAAGAGATGGGCGATTGTCGATTTCGTCAAGTTGAAGGTTATATTATACAAATATTTTTCTTGTGCGCTGTACTCTCTTAAAACATTAACATCATTTATTTGAAGACACAATTCTCTTTAGAGGCACTTTCTATGACTTTAATTTAGAATGTTTCTTTGCGCATGTGTTAGGACAAACATTGTTGTTTACTAGAATACCACCCTTTTGCTCGAAAGTTTGAGACTGCGTGAGACTTTGACAGATTGCGGGAAACCCTCATCTAGTTGAGAGAAGCCGATAGATAGATGCCCTGAAACAGTGACCGTTGATTCGTGTCGAGTGCTTTCTTACATATCGCATGGCCTTTTTTATTGTTTAACTCAATTCGGCTAGGAATGCTCTTTGAGAAAAGGTATGGTTATGAGGGTCTGTATGCGCAAAAACTTGACTGTATTCTTTGTTTAAGTTACAAAAAGTTACGTTAAAAACTATTCCGCGAGCATACCGTGCTAATAGTATTGACCATAGTTAATGAAACACACAGTATGGCAGGCTCAGCCTTATGATAATAATCGAGTTATATATTTTCACCATACATATGCGTAAACTTAGATGTGTATAAGAACGTTATGATTTAAACTATATTGAGATTCATTAATTTTTAATCTATAACTATCTTTAGCAGTGGTGTATCAGATTACTGAATAAATCGTTTACAAAAATAGAATATTAAGTGGCTTTTGCATATGTATGATATTACATATGATAAAAGTATTGTGACATGCTTAAAATACACTGTACACCTAGTGCATATCAGATGTATATAAACAGCTTCTATCAAAACACACTGTTTTAATCGCATATAACCTCTTCTTTCAAGTTTTCTCCCCTCTGAGTGCAAGCCCCGGTGAAAAGATAAAGAAGAGGAAGCCCCTTTAATATGTCACCTGACAAAAAAAGTATATAATGGAATGTTAGAGATAACAATTATTCTTGTAAAATATATAGTATAGATCGGTCATGCTGTACAATAAGATTAAGCATACTATTAAAATAAGAGTGCCCAATCCATTGACGGAGAACTGATTGATGTTAGTTCAGGAAATATAGTGTACTGCACCAACATAACACCCTGTCCCTTTACATAACAGTGAATTACTAGGTGCACTTACAAATGTATCGTTAAGACCTATGATTGAAATGCAAAATGCAGTTTGTTTTTATCTACAATCGATCAAAAGACAGAGTGGCCTGTGGGCATGCAAATTAAATAACAATTAGTCACGCGTAAGTTATACGTTGTATGCGCACATGGCAGGCGATGGTAGGCGAGTGACTATCCGTAAATGTAATGTGGTTTTATTCATGGATGAGAAAGATGACATAAGCAAATTTGCACTCGTAATTAACGAGCTTTCATAACATAAATATGTTTACATGATAACTTCTCGTGTGGTCGTAATTTACAGAATAACTTGTGTATTAGTGTGTTTGTTAATTCAAAATAACCAAATTAATGTTATGTCATTTATCTGTGTTCAGTGGTAATATTGTTGAGTCAACACCACGTTACCATTTGGCCTATTTTTATATCGGTGTTGTACAATATGTTGTTAAGATAATCAAGATTTGTGTTGTCGAGTTAAGGTGACGTAATGTTTGTGTTTTTGTTATCATAGTGTGTGTGCGTTGGTGAATAACGAATAAGCCTAAAGGCACAAACAAGTGCAAGTACCGGAAAGCGTTTGGTTCGCGTGGTGTAGCGCTTATATGTGTCGCGTTTTGAGAAAACTGGACGAAATGCATGTGCGTAAAGTGCCGTCCCAGATAAGCCAGTGCAATCCGCAAAGGCTAATCCGGGACGACACTTTCCGCCTAAACTGGATTTTCGCTAAGAAGAGACATCATTTAAACGAAAAATTCCTTAAATAACAAGTGGATGGCGCTACAATGCCCTAAGTATATGAGTCTCGCTCTGTGAAAAGGGGGTTTAATGAATGTTCGTAAGTTTCGCCCGCACAGGCTAATCTGGGACGACACTTTACGCACATGCACTAAACCCCACAAGGTCCGTTGCTTTGATATTTGATATTTAATAAGTATTTTCAGATCAAGGTCCCAAGTTTTATTTTCATTATGATCCTAGGGTCAACACTGGACACGCCCCAAGCGTCACATGATTTATAGAGACTGTTACGTGATACCGGTAATGTTCTTTGACGAGCATTTGATATGTGTTATGTGATATCAGAAGGTGGACAAACATAGCTCAAATCATGTCTCTGTAGCCAAACCTGGCCACGCCCAAACGGTTACAGGTTTAATCTTCTGTAACATCATAGGCCGAGAGGTTTAATATTCGTCATTTACCATAATTATATTGTTCTACAAAGTTTTATGAAATGATGCACATTGGGTCAAAGTTGGCTCCGCCTGGGATTGTGGGGTTGAAATACATTATACTGACTTGTTTAAATAATTAGTTAAAACAAGTCCACTGCTTTGATACTTTGTGTTCGACGTCTGAATGTGGTCTTCTTTACAAATGGTTTAAAGCATGTCCCTGCGCTAGAAACTGATCACGCCCCGTTGCACACATGATCGATGAATGGCCATCTGGGCCTTATTTTTTAACCTAAAGGTTTTGTTGCTCAAAATCAATAAGCATACTTATACCGAATTGTTCTTGATAGTTTTGTATATTTTGTACTACGCTACAGTACTCGATAACTTCAAAAAAAGATGTTTTGGTAGATATTGATTTTCTGAATGTTTTAACTTCACTTTAAGCGAATATAAAAAATGTGTTCAAAATTTGTCCTGCTAAACTCAAATTTTATAACCATAAAATTATAATCCAATACGTTATTCCATTAATCAACACTTGGTATACTATTTTATTAAACCGAATACAAATAGCCACGCAACAATGATTTGGTGAACTATTCCAAATATTTATAAGCCATACCATAGTCCCTACATTTTCAGACTGTATGGATTACTTTGTCGGAAAGCTTATTTACTTGAGGCAACTTTAATCTGCAACGTTTATTGCGAGTCAGAGTAAACACCGAACTTACATTGTATACAATATTGTCCAATTTTAATTTAACAAAAATGGCTTAATGGAAAGTGTATATATACTTTTATGTATATTTTTATTTAGTTAAATATTTGCAATCAATTACATTTGAATACTCAATTAAATAGGTTATGATACGGTGTCATGGTTTCAACCTTTTTATAACTTACATGCAAGTCCACATGATGGACAGTTATGCAAGTTGTTTTTCTTTTAACGTTAATGGTTCTGTCATAATGTACAGAGTTTATTTTTAGTTTGCCCTCTGTTGAGAGTACTGCAGCTATCAATGCAGATGATTATTACCACAATACCCATACCCAGCGCCGTAGCCACGCTGAGGCACACCGAGGCAGTTGCNCTTTTGAAATATGTTTACCTGCGGTGTTCTACATAATGTTGTCAAGTTAACCAGGATTAATGTTGGTGAGTGAAGGTGACTTAATATTTGTGTTTCTTATTATATAATATAGTATGTGTGCTTTGATGAATAGCAAATAATAAGCCTAAAGGCTAAAGCAAGTGTAAGTAAGTGTTTTGTTCGCGTGGTCTATGGCTTATACTATGTTAAATAATTACTCATTACGTTAAGCATTGTTTTATTGTTCGAACTACATTGTAGATATATACTATATGCTGCTCTACAAAATGTTGTACATTTTGTATATGAGCCTCGCTCTGTGAAAAGGGGGGTTAAGTGCATGTGCGTAAAGGGTCAGATTAGCCTGTACAAATCAGGGACGACACTGTCCGCCTAAACTGGATTTTTGCTGAGTAGAGAATTGTTCAACAACAAAAAACATAAAATCGGAAAGGGTCGTCCCTGATTAACCTGTGCGTATTGCACAGGTTAATCTGGGACGACATTTGGCACATGAATTAAACCCACTTTTCATAGAGAGCGGCTTAGGGCTTATATTATGTTAAATACTGACTCGTTATTTACGTTAAGTATTTTCTTATTTTTCGAACTACCTGGCAGATATGTACTATTTAATGCTATACAACATGCTGTAACTATATAATGCTGCTATTCAGCTTCAACAATCGACTGTTACTCTTTAGCCGCTGGTGCTATCAGAGAGGGCAAATGTGCATAGAAGTTCGCATAGACAATAATTTAATTAAATAATTAAATAAAATATGTCGTACAAACACGTGACTTTTGTTATTAAACATTATTAAATACTAAACATGTTTCGGCCATAGCCTTCATCAGTAGTATTATTTATTTATTTTTTCATAAAAAAAAATATGGAGCTCTATTAGCAAAAACAAAACTATAGTAAACATTTGACATGTAATGTTTTTTTCGAAATAGGCAAACTAAGAACCTGATTTTTTTAACGAAAACGCTATGTTTACATTGACAGATAAGGCGTATCGATTAATATGACTATTGGATTGCTAACGTTAAACCAGCGGAAAATCCACATGGAGTGACTTGCTGTTTTCTACCTGACCATTCACAAGCTGTTCAGTGTAACACATGTATTTACCTGAGTCGCGATCGATCGGCGAGGAAACTTGCGATTAAAGGCCGTGCACTGTGTTTAAACATAGTGTCAGTGACACAGGAACAGTATCGAAAACTTCATTCCGAAGTATGTTCTGTGTTTTGTTGTATTTTTGCGAAATCGGATATTTTTGGATTTTAAAGGCGCTTTCCAATGAAGTAAATACACACACTTAAATATATGAAGTGATATATGAGAAAGTACAGATCGAAACTGTACATAGTCACGCCAAATAAATATACGCGTTTTAATACTACAAGCACGAAAATACTTAACGATGTCATTAAGTTAACTGTTTTTTTTTTATATAAATTGCGCCAATAAAAAATAAGTCTTAATCTAAGATTAAAAGCATGTATACAGTATGCTTAAAGAAAAAATACCTTAATGTTTATCGATGAATTGTGTTTCTTTCAAAGGTACAGTAACTCGTCCAAAATGTATTTGAATTCAATCTTAACGCAAGGAAATATAACTCTCGACGTGATGGTTTGTGTGCATGTTTTTTCATAAAAAAGCGCTGAAAACCATTAATCGTCCTAAGAACATAAAAAAGTCTTATCATTATTGATTAAAAACAAAGGACACCAATTACTGACCACTTTCAAAACCCGAGCTTATACGCACTGACTTATCAAATCAATTCAATGGACGAAAACTGTTCTCCGCTATACGCTGTAGTACGGAGAACAAAATGAGCCTCGCTCTGGAAAAAGGGGGTTTATTGCATGTGCGTAAAGTTTCTTCCCATATAAGCCTGTGCAGTTCGCCCAGGCTATTCAGGAACGACACTTTCCGCCTAAACAGTATTTTTGCTAAGAAAAGACATTCTTTAAACGAAAATTTTCATAAAATTGGAAAGTTTCGTTCCTGATAAGCCTGTGCGGACTTCACAGGCTGATCTGGGGCGACATTTGGTGCACAAGCATTAAACCGCCTTTTCACAGAGCGAGGCTCCAATACAGTCTACAGCCTTTATCGGCTGTTGAATTAGTTCGTTATCAATACTGTGTAGCGGCTGCAGTAAATACCCTAGTTCAATTAACATACTTTAGCAGAAACGTTTAGACGGATAATTTGGATAATATAATACTATAATATCGCTATACAAGTATTGAATCAGGCGGTTAAATTTACATGTTACGTAATAGGGTTAATATAATATAACTGACGGATTGATCTGACTTCAAATTGAACCCGGAGTCCAATACTAAGTGTTCACTCGAGGTCATAAATTGTTATTGCCTTCATTCAGTGAAATGTTGAAAAACTTTAACCAAAGACGAAGTGGATGTTAAGTGCCGTGCAAACATTGTCATATGTAAACACTTCAGCCGTTAAGGAAAAAGATACGATCAAGTAATGGAAGTAATTTTGCTAGTATCACGAGTGTTTGTCTCTTGGATATCCTAGAAGCACGTGAGTGTATGAATACATGTTCTTTAATTTACACAGTTTCGTTAAAATAGGATTAAAGAGTGTAAGAGAGAGTTGTTGAAGTAAACATGCATGGTGGAATTACTTATATGATTTATCAGTATATGTGCTGTGTTAAAGAACGAATGTTTATTTTGGCAGGGTTTCGATCGAACATTCTTGGTTATACAATGATAAATAAATTTGGTATAACTCTGTTTTATGGAACGTAAAGTTTGAATTATTACGTGTTAAAATGCTCGCTTAGATCAACTTATTTATGAATTAATGTAGCTATAACCTTAAAATTATTTATTCAACATTCAAACTTTACCGGTCGCGTCTCGGTTTTTATATGATTTTCTGATACAATACAGTTAAGCTTGTTGATAATTCATATGAGTCGCGCTCTGAGAAAAAGGGGTTTAATGCATGTGCGTAAAATGTCGTCCAAGATCAGCCTGGGCAGTTCGCACAGGCTAATCAGGGACGACACTTTTCGTGTTTAATGTACTTTAAATAGTTTGAAGGAAGACTCTTCTTGATGAAAATCCAGTTTAGGCGGAAAGCGTCGTACCTGATTAGCCTGTGCGGACTGCACATGCATTTAACACCCTTTTCATGGAGCGCGACTAACATATGTTATTGAAATCAGACTAGTAATACTAATGAGTTTGGCCTTATATATTTTATCGAGCTTAGCGAGCTTTTTGAATTTTGAATGGTGTGACGTAACGCGCCGCCGTTCTAGTGTATTTTTTATTTTTACTAAAACATATGACATTAAAATCTTACATTTAAATGTCGAAAATGGGAAAAATATATTTCATATTGGTGTTACTTTTTGTGTAAGAGCACAGCCTACGATTGACCCAAAATAGGGTGATTTGATACCAGGTCACGCCCTTAGTACCGTGGATATGGGTATTCTTTAAAATAAAGGGGTCAAGAGTGCAAGCCCTGACTAAATTTTGGTACAACCAGATACTGAATACTTGTTAGATCACTAAAGTTGTACTAGAACGTATCTATTTATGTTTCTACGTTTTTGAAACTAAAATAAATATGTATAAACTTACTCTACCCCTACAAGTTAAAAAAAAAGGTAGCTAGCATAATATGCAACGCTTATTTATAATCATGTTTTCATATGACAACTTTATGTTTCTACTTATTCGGACTAAATTAAATATGTATAAACTTAATCTACACTTACAAGATAAAACATGCTTGTAAGCGTAATACGTAACGTTTATTTATAATCGTGTGTTCATAGGAAATATTAACGAAATGAGCAAAGCGCTATACATTGAACAATATTGCTAACGGTAATACCTGATTTATGCTTTATTTTCTTTCAGATATTTCTAGATGACCACTGGACAAGAATAGGACACATCATTAATTGTAAAACAACGAACAGATTCGGTCACCGAAGAAAATAACTATTTCTGTGCCATTGTCGCGTGATTGTATAAGGAAGTTTTTGTTGATACAGGTGTATTATTTCGCGAACTGGACGTAACATTACAGGATTAAGGATTTGTAAACAATATATTAAGTGCCATTTGTATAGCATTCGTGAATTCGTACAGGACAATTGCGCACGGTTTCACGAACGTAAATATAAGTCCTACTCGGTTCGATTGTGTCTGAGGTTTTGTAAAATATTCGATGAATTAAAAAAACAAACATTTAAAAACATTAAAAGTGACGCGCGTTTAGTGCAAACAATGCAAACACAGAAGGGAAAATATTGAATATCTGATTAAAAACAGAACCGTATTCAAGTTGAAGAAATTAAACTATGTCCTAATAAGGAAATCATTCTTTTTGTGGGCTCAATATTCAACAAAAGCGAATTATTGGTTAAATCTTCTGGAAGTTGTACCAATATCGATTAAATAGCCTAACAGGTACACAATTTTCGATCCCGGCTGAATATGCTTATCGATTGAAATGAAATTGATTTTTAGTTATATATCCCAAAAGGGCCATAAACATTACGTTAAGTGAACTGGAAGGATAATCAAACGCGGTGCGAGATCCGTGAAAGGAATACGCAGTCCGCGAATAAGGACCTCGGTGAGAACTATTGGATTTTGTAAACAAATCCAGGTATAACACCTGCGGAGAATAAAACGTGACAATTAGTGTTACAGGTAATAAGAGATAGCAGTGGGATTTCAAGGAACATTTTATAGAAAGAAACGAAAGGCACTCATATCATATATAAATATTTCTTCATGTTCAAAAATCAAGATTTGTTTTCGCTAAAATTGTTTTATGCTCGTATGTTCTGCACTTAGCGTTATTGAAAAACATGACAACAAATGATTCATAGAGGCGAATATACACCCAGCTACGAACAGCAATACCTCACACGCATATGAAATAGCAGCTGTAAATACTGATACCAATACCTTAATTACTTCAGAAACGGTCAATTGTGATTGTTCGTTACCAAGGCAACCATGGCGAGGGAAGGTAACTCCGAGGTGAATCTGGTCATCAAATACCTGCTGTTCTTCATCAACTTTTTCATTTTTGTAAGTATTCAGTGACACTGTGAGTTTAATTTATAAACAAATAGTTTGCACACTATGGTTTTCCATGACGTTTTCCATATCAAATTAATATTTCTGTTAGTGTAATATTCATCATCATCAACAACAGCAGCATAATCATCAACATTACATGTATCAATAGCATAAGCCACACCAACATGATCAACATCAGCATCATCATTATTTGAGCAACCATCTGAAGCTGTGTAGTTTGTACCATCACAAAGTAACATCAACATCTTGAACAACATCAACATCATACTCATCGTCAACATCAGCATCATCATCAACAACAGCAGCATAATCATCAACATTACATGTTTCAATAGTATAAGCCACACCAACATAAACAACACCAGCATCATCAATATTTAAGCAACCATCTGAAGCTGTGTAGTATGTACCATCAAAAAGTAACATCAACATCATGAAGAACATCAACATCATACTTATCATCAACATTAGCATCAACATCATCATCAATATCATTATGAAAAACATCATCATAATCAACATTATCATCATGAACAACATCAACATCATACTCATCATCAACATCATCATCAACATCATCATCAACATCATCAGCATCATCATCAACATCATCAATATCATCATGAAAATCATCATCAGCAACACAATCAACATCATCATGAAAATCATAATCAGCAACAGAATCAACATCATCAGCGGCAGCAACATTAGTATCAGCAGCAGCAACATCATCATGATCGATTGTTTTTAATATCAGTTAACATTGGTATCCAGGCGGAAAATCATAATCAAAGCATTTTTTTAAATGATTGCACATTTAACATGACATTCAGGTATTTATACAGCGGGTGAAGGTATTCTTTTCATATGTCGTTATATAGGGTTATTAATGGTTTCCTATTTCGTAATTAATCATTATTAATTCGCAGATTTTTTCAAATAAGTTTGAAGTATTGACCGATATATTTCAAACGTTTCAATAGCAAACTAACAATTAAGTCACGGAACTGCTTCGATCCATTGATTATGTACGTGGACTGGCATTGTCAATATCCATGATGCTCAAGATATACTCTTGGGACCATACAGGGTCGGTAATATTGATGAAGGTGATTTGATGTGTCGATCCCCTCCACAGCTTGTTTTTAACACACTTATATGGTGTTGTTCGTGATAAGTGTTGGCATTTTTTTCTTAACCAGTTAATGAAATATGTTTTAATTGTTCAACTAAATATGCATGTTAAGGTTATTACGAAGTTAAGTTGTTGATTTTTTTTATTTTAAAACGTTATTGCGTATGCTCACGTGATGTGTTTTAATTTCCATTGGCAACATGCGACTATTTCCATCATCATAATCAGCATTATCATTAAAAGTAACAGCAGCAGAAATAGTTACATCACTATCATAAACACCATCGCCATCGTGATTACCAGTAGTAAAACCATTCTTCTCATCAGTTATATCATCATCAACATTGTCACAGTCAGCGATTAAACGATCGAGGTCATCGTTATCATGTGATATATGAAACATAATATATAAACTCCCCTTATTTGTAATTATTTCATGTCAATCATATAATGTGAAGGTATTGAACGTACCTGTCATTGTACGTTCGGGATAGTTTTTGAGAGCTAATCGAGTTCTGTACAAGGAAGCCGTGCGACAAATATGCATTTAAAAATAACAACTGGTATGCAGGCCGACAGTCACATGCGTAGCAGATGAGTATTTTTGTCCAGCCTGCTTGCGGAAAGCTAGATATAGCTTTCTCAAAGGTCGAATGTTTGTGCGTGCGCGCGTGTGCATGCTTGCGTGCGCGCGTGTGCGTGCGGACTGTAACTTTGTCATTCATCGCGCATTATTAAAATAGCTTACCACAAATGTTCACCATCATGAGATGACGTGTCGTATGTTACACCGTCTCCCTACCTCAAAGGTCGAGGTTACACTAAAAGGTATCAGTATATAATACATAGTGTCATGTCAATATTGATTGCAAAGGAGAATTGGTCGACACTTTTCAAAGATGTAAATAATTAATCGAGTCATACTTTAAAAGAGAATGGCTTTGATCTATCGATTAAGTTAGTCCTTTGTTGTAGACATTCATCGTCTATTTATTTTTTTTATATTACGAATCATTTGAGATCGTATGGCGTCGGAATTATGTACGAAGGTGCCTTGAAAAGTCCGATCAGATCCTGCAATATTAATTTCAATCCGTCGCCTGTGTTCATCAACTTTACTTGTTTGTTTTCTTAAATTTCACCGTTTTGGCGTTCTTGAGTTGGCATTACTAGGTTTTTACGTGAAACTAGTCGTATTTTCATTATTCTTCCCCTTTCCAGTGGTGATACTAAATACACCGAACAAAATTAGATGTGTATATTGTTGAGTGTGTGTCACCTGAAAATGCATTCCACCACATCAAACGTAACACCATTAAACGTAATGGTTATAATCATCATCAACATCATAAGTATAACCATATTCAACAACACCGCAATCATGATACACAGATCCATCTATGAGATTTTGTAAAGTAAACTAATACAAATGAGCCTCGCTCTGTGAAAAGGGGGTTTATTGCATGTGCGTAAAGTGTCGCCCCATATAAGCCTGTGCAGTCCGCACAGGCTAATAAGGGACGACACTTTCCGCCTAAACTGGATTTGTGTCAAGAAGAGTCTTCCTTTAAACGAAAAATGCAATAAAAGCGGAAAGTGCAGACTGCACAGGCCAATCTGGGACGACACTTAACGAACATGCATTAAACTCCTTTTTCGCAGACCGCGGACAAAATATATTAAATTAAAGCTTTTTTAATAACAACTTTTTAGGTTGTGTCGGCGGCCGTTTCCGGTTTGATGATTTGGATTCTGGTCCTGAAGGAAAAGAAGGTCAACAGCGTGTACGACTTCGTGCTCGATGGCGCATGCGTGTTCCTCGTTGTGGGTCTTATCGCGGGCAAGGTGTCGCTCTTCGGATGGATTGGAGCCTTCCGGGAAAACGTCTGCGCGCTGAAATATGTACGATGAGTCTTCAATCAATTGAGCCTTTTTAATGGAAAAACTGCGCTTAATTCATGTGCGTAAAGTGTCGCCCAAGCCTGTGCGCACACAATAAGAGACGCTTTTTTTAAATGTTCAATTAAAAGAAAGTCTCTTATAAACGAAACTCCAGTCAAGACGGAAAGTGACGTCCCTGATTAGCCTGTGCGCACTGTACAGGCTAATATGAGACGACACTTTACACACATGCATTAAACCCAGTTTTCCAAGCACGAGGCTTAATTTACAAATTGTCCTGAAAACTAGTGTGGTTCTAATGTATTTAACTGTTCCTTTGTGTGATTCTTGCTAACTTTGAAAGCTTAACGTTTGCTGAGAACATCCTAAATGTTAATATACCCATACGTTATGCCTTTTGTGGTTCAATTACTACTTGTCAGAGCCCAGGGTCGTTGTGTAATTGCCACTTATCAAGGTAATTAAACTGATAGTAGATATGGCATCCACCTAGCGATAAGGGGGTCCCGGGTTCGAACCCATTCAGGAATCCTTCTCTGAATCTTTTCTTTAGACAAATAGTACTGGTTCTGCCCAAGAAAGGGAATTGAGAGTGTCTCAATAAGCCCAAGGCTTTTAATGCAATTGAGCTAAAATTAATCGGTTATATCGGTTATATACAGTTAACTTATTAAACATTATTTCTCAACTTATATCTCATCCTAACCTTTCAGTACTACTGGTCTATGACGATCTTGTTCTTCATCCAAATCTTGGCCATCATTTTCGTGTTCGTGATCGTGTTCGTACCAGAGGCGCGTACCCAGCTTGGCGTCTACCCGGAAGAGAGCCTCCAGGGCGCCATCCGGAAGTACCGAGACGATCCGGATATGCAAGACCTCATCGATAACTTCCAGAAAACGGTGAGGGCTTATTTTGTGTTGTATTTGTATTTTGTTGCGGTGTTTTGATAATTTAAAATGTTAATGTTCGTAGCATCAATTTTTCTAAGAATATTGAAATAAATATGCTATTCCCAACGGTATGCAATAGCGGATTACTTTAGTGCCGCTAGCGATTTGATGTTTGGATGCCAGGTACCAAATGAAAATGTGTAATGGTCATGTTTATTTCCACTAAAAAACAAAATGCTTATGATTATGATATTGTAACATTGTGGTAGGTATTGCTACTGATGGTGATAATGCTTATCAAGGAGGAGAAAGAGAAGAAAATAATAAAGCTTCATCTTCTTCTTCTTCTTCTGTTGCTGCTGCTGCTTCTGCTGCCACTTATGAAGATGGTGGTAGTGGTGATGATAAAAGCTTGCACTTGTTGCACACTTTTCGAGTAGAGTTATGTTGTTAACCAACATGAGTCACATTATCATTCATTTTCCAGTTCAAATGCTGCGGCACGTCCAACGACGATATGGGCTACAAAGACTGGACCAAGAACGTCTATTTCAACTGCAGCGTTGAGAAAGCCCTGCAGGCGAAGTTCGAGTTTTGTTCCGTGCCTTTCTCTTGCTGTATACAACACGCCGTAAGATAATACTTGAGCCTCTCTCTGTAAAAAGGGGGTTAAATGTATGTGCGTAAAATGTCGTCCCAGATGAGCCTGTGCAGTCCGCAAAGGCTAATCAGGGACGAAATTTTCCGTCGAAACTATATTTTTGCTAGGAAGAGACTTTCTTTAAACGAAAAAATCATACATGCGGAAAGTGTCGTCCCTGATTAGCCTGTGCCGACTGCACATGCTAATCTGGGACGACACGTTACACACACGCATTAAACCCCCTTTTCAAAGAGCGAGGCTCAATTATTTAGTCATTAGTTGATTTGTGCAAAAACTTTCATTTTCAAAACACATTAATGGACCGTCACTTAAAATTGTGTTTACTTATTTTGATTGTGTATTTGGCACTCATTAAGTTGTGGGTGTATCTTGTTTAATATATTGTGTTGAACTTTAAGATATGAAGTTATTAATCGTTTTAACGAAGAGTCTCAACTTAATCGAAAACGCGAGCAACTTATAGCTGGTTATCTACAATTGGTTTTTCTTTCCAGGCAGAGATTCAAAATCTGATGTGCGGGAAAGATATGCAGAGTGACGATATAGTGAGTATCGACTGAAATGAATATTATATTTTAGGATCATTAAAATCAACACCAACACCTCATTTTCACATGTTTCCAAATTTTTTTACGACCTTTTCTTAACGCGTCTCTTTAATAATGTCTGTACGTGAAAATACTTCACGATCTTAATTCCACGTGTCTAGTACATGAGAACATTCCAGTGCCTTGATTTCACGTGTCTAGTACATGAGTACATTTCAGTGCCTTGATTTCACGTGTCTAGTACATGAGTACCTTTCAGTGCCCTGAGTTCACGTGCCTAGTACATGGGAACATTTCAGTGCCTAGATTGTACGTGTCTAGGACATGAGTACATTTCACTGCCTTGATTTTACGTGTTTAGTACATGAGTACATTTCAGTTAATTTCACGTGTCTAGTACATGAGTACATTTCAGTGCCTTGATTTCACGTGTCTATTACATGATTTCATTTCAGTGCCCTGAGTTCACGTGTCTTCTACATGTGGACATTTCAGGACCTTGATTTCATATGTTTTCTACATGATTACAATGCAGGGCCCTGATTTCACGTGGACCTTCGTTGAGTTTACATGAAAACATTTAAGGACCTTCATTTCTTGTTTCTCTTACAAGTTAACATTTCAGGACCCTGAGTTCACGTGTCTCCTACATTTCAGGGCATTGGTCTCACGTGAATCATGCATACGTACATTTCATGACATTGATTCCACGTGTCTCCTACATGTGTTCATTTCAGGGCCCTTATTATACGTGTCTCCTAGAAGTGTTTCTTTCAAATCCTTGATTTCACGTGTTTCCTACATGTATACATTTGTTCATGGCCTTGATTTCGCGTGTCTCCTACATGTATATTGTTAGGACCCTGATTTAACGTGTCTCATACATGAATACATTTAACGATCCTGTTTTCACGTGTCTTCTGCATGATTACATTTTATGATATTTGTTAAGTGTATCTCCTTTATAAATATCGATAAACTCTCTTTATAATTTTCTTAACATTTTAGAATACTATTGTCATGTTTCTGCAATAAATCGCTATATTCAATACACTTTCTCCTTGTAAACATTTCAGAATCCTGTTCCATGTTATTCGTCTATAATTATCTTAAACAGTTCATGATACTGTTTCCTCACATCTTCTATGTCTGTATATATTTCAGGACCCGGCCGTACGTATCAACACAATATACACCAAAGGTTGCTTAAAGGCCATGACCGACCTCATGAACGAAAACGTGATAGTAGTCGGCGGTGTCATATTCGGGATATTGGTACCACAGGTCAGTCTATTTAAAAATCATGTAACCATCATCAATATAGCATCGATGCATTGATGTCGATATAACCGAAAATCCTGGTTCCGCCCTTAAATTGATATCACTGTACCATTTGTAAGTATTGGTAATACATTTTGTTGTAACTACGTTATTATATCTGTGTAATTTCGTTTTCGTTTCAGATGCTGCTGAGTTGGTTGTCCCGTAAGTTAACAACACAGATTATGCGACAAATTTCCAAATGGAACAGACTGCCAAGACCATGATAGTCCAACTACATCGGAAGCTTTAACAAAAATCAACCACCAAGAACTTGAACAAATCATATCAGCTTTTATAAATAACAGTCCAAACACATTCCGATGTCAGCTTCGGAGCAATGTGACAAATCGCATAAGCTTTTATGAAAGAACCGTCCAATCAGATTCCGAAATCAGCTTCGGAGAATTTCAAACAATCATGTCAGCTTTTATAAAACAAAAAGAACCTTCCCATCGAATTCCGAAAAAATAAAATGAAGCTGATGGTTGTGACAACTGATGAACATTTTATTCTAACAGTGTGACATTCCTAAGTATAGTTAAAATGTTTACATAACGATGAAACGTAACATATGTTTTACCGTTCTTTACACATTACGTTATGCTAGGGTCTTATTATTTAACTTTATGTATATGTTAACGATATATATTGTCCTTATATATTTTTATATTCACATTCAAATCGACAATCTCTTTTGCTGCATATACTAAACGAACCACGACGATGGAGTGCTATTCCTTAAAACATCCATTTAGTAACAATCAAACAAGATCGCAATTGGTAATGACCAAAAATGTAAAAGCATAGTTCATAACTTGGAGATAGCAAAAGGTAGCAAACTTGCTAGTGAAATACACAAATAAATACAAATTTGCTTTAAATCGTGGTTATATCTGCTGAATTGCCAATCAAATTCGTTTATTTTACATGTAAATGCTCGAATGCAAATACAATGACCGACAGCGTGTAAATAAATTGCGACAATCAGAAATATGCAATCTATGTGTTGATCGACTTATTATTAATAATGCGATCTGAAATCAAAAAGTGCATTTATTGAATGTAATGCGTATGTGTAACGATGGCATAAAGGTGCAATGATTGTATTTCTCGATTAAATAACTCGTATTCCTTGTTAATGCCACCTCTATGTCATCAGATTTTGTTGTTTTTGTTGATACTGTTGTTGTTTTGTCGTTGATGATATTGTTATTATCATGTGCGTCGCATGTTCTTAGTAAAATGAGTTTTTTTACCCATTTATTTACCCATAACGTTTGACCCAGAGGTCAGATCAAAATTATGTCAACGTCGCACATATGCTCATAGCTACCATGTGTGTAAGTTTCAAGGTTCTAGTGCTAATAGTGTAGGAGGAGATAGTGGCCGATCAAAAAAAAAAGAAGCGGAGATCAATACAATATCCCCACGCTTTTAAAAACGTGGGGATAATGACCAACGGCGTGAACATAAATTGCGACAATCAGAAATATGCAATCTATGTATTAATCTACTTAATGCGATATGAAATCACGAAGTGCAGTTATTGATTTTATTTAGTATGTGTAACGATGGCATAGGGGTGAAATAATAGTGTTTCGCAACTCGTGGTCACGATTAAATAACTCGTAGTCCCCATCAATAACTTTTAAAAAGTTAATGCCAGTTCTATGCCATCGTACTTGATTGTTGTTGATACTGTTGTTGGTTTATCGTTGTTGATACTGTTGTTGTTTTGTTGTTGGTGATATTGTTCCAATATTGTTTTACGATGCCTTGACTTCATGTGTATTTGTTTTGTTTATACATGCATAACAGTACACATGACACATCGTATTTGAATTGTGTCCCCGCCCATAAAAAGACCATTTTGGGCGTTGGTTCACTTTCTCTAAACATCAAAGTATAATAGTCATGCTAATTTATTTAAGCAATTTTGGTGTTATTTTGATTGCTGAAATGTCTTGCCAATACTTAGTGAAATATTCCAATTCACTTGTTATATTCATTTTAGCTTTGCTTTAATAATTCAGTATACGTTTTTGCTTTGAAATATTGAATTCCTATTAGTGCAATAGTATTCGGACTTAATTACATGTTGTATTTTGTTCGCAGGTAAGCATTATTTAAGTTACAATGACTATTGAGGTTGTAAATATCCTTGTTGATATCCTACGTACGCATCAATGTCTGTTATATCTCATAAAAATCAATTGGAATGAAAATAGCAAACATGTGTTGTAGTTATTTCATGTGCATGCAAATCGTATTAAAGAGTGCATATTCGTCCTTACAACAGCAATAAATTACTTGCTACCTAAATTTAAACTGGTAGATAAGTTTCATAGAAAAACTTGTTTTAAAACGCATAATTTGGCTGCGTTTAAAGTGCGTGTACATAATGGTTTTGGACAGTATATGCAGAATGATCTATGCACGTTAGAAGATTGCTTCAGATCATATGTTATGTTATTGTATTACTTCATTGTCTACCTTTACACTTTTGGTTTATTTGTTAAGACATTTCTTCACTATGGAATTTTCTTTATCTTTTTTCAACATTATCGAAAGTATGTGAATGATTTGGTGATTAAAAAATTACGTAAATGTTTTTAATAATGAATTGACTTATTTTATTATTTAACTGTTTGTTAGCATAGCGGGGATATGCAATTGTGCTATTACATTCGTGCATAGTAACTCATTCAAATGTGCTAATGTGAATTTGATCTTATCAATTCGACTTGTGCATATGTGTCTGTATAAAAAAAGGGAATTCATCTGACATGAGAATTTCAGAAGCTTGATTGTAATTACGCAATAATATAATTAATGCACTGCTTTACTTCATACAACATAATAATCGATTAAGTTCATTTTCTTTAACGCGATTATTTTACGACGCCCTATGATGCGCTGTACCATAAAGTTTGTCTAATAATTAATTAACTTTTACAAAACATAACGGGTATACATGCGACCTGCATTTTACCAATGGACGTGTATTTGAGCTGCAGTCCGCGCAGGCTAATCAGGGACGAAACTTTCCGCTTTTACGATATTTTCGTTTAAAGAAAGTCTCTTCTTAGCAAAAATCCAGTTAAGGCGGAAATTGTCGCCCCTGATTAGCCTGTGCGGACTGCACAGGCTAATCTGGGACGATACTTTACGCACATGCATTAAACCCCCTTTTTCACAGATCGTGGCTCATTTGATTTGAAATTATACCATTTGATTTCTCTTGTTTCTCTATTGATGCAAAGCAAGTGGCGTTCTGATGTCAAGCGAGAATATCGTGTGCAGTGGACTGAAACGGGATTTCCATTACTCGACTGTAATACTTGTATACACTAACATTCAATTTGATTGACGTTCAAACGAAGTTGTTAATTGTATAAATACAATTTCAGTCATGCGTTTTAAAGTTCCGCTTGAGTCGGTACGTCGCATGGACAGTTAAAGAAACTAGGATCAACTTGAATATCTTACCTTTAAGAAAGGTGTTTACTGGTTTTAAATTTCACAGTTGATAATGACTGGCGATAAAAGCAGGTGGTAAAGGTTTCGAAAGAACAGTCAGTTCATGTTATCTTATGATTCGTAACGTGGGAAAAGATATATTGCGAACAAAGCCTGTTAACTACTGACGAATAATTGAAATCTTCCAACCAGATCTGGTTTACCTGAATATGGGTTTATCTTTTGAATAGCGTGTTTAGTTGTCAGTGTTACCTGTTAAATATTCAAGCGGAACGAGCACTGAAAGATGTCGTTAACACTATGATACGGGTGACCAAACATGCGAGAATATTGTCTAACACTACACGCATGTGAACCCTAAACCCGGATACTATTTCCATTTCCTTCCCTCAGTCATGCACACACGCATAAATAAAGCAAGATCGTGACAATTACTGAGTCACATTGTGTGGTAGTCTTATCGGGGTAGTCATTTGGGTGTTTACATCAAATTGAAACACTTTAGTCAGGTCGAGTGTTTGTTCAAATAAAACGAGGAGATTAATGACGGATTTATGATAAAACATCAGTGATAACGTTATTGGAAAGAAACGTTGTGGAAAACAGATCGATATGAAATAGATGTATACACCGTGTGAAATCAAAATAGTAAGGGAAAAGTTGGACTAAATTGCAAGAGGAAGTACCTACCCGTATAAAAGCAGTTGTTTGTGATAATAGACAGGTAAGATACGAGTGGCTCTCTTTTTCTTAATATGAGCAAAATAAATGATTTCTTGTCTATTTACTATTATATCAAGACCAACGTGTTTTTTCTAACATCAATTCTTTACGTGAAAACTATTTGATTTAAAAAGAAAAGTCATGTAGAAATAAATTGAATGTATTTTAATTGGTGAAATGGTGTTCAAGCTGGAAATAAGCGTGGTATATGTAAAAGAAATAGTATAAGCCCACTCATTTTACACTTAAAAGCTATCTTTATTAATAAGTAGTTATTATATATTTGTAATGTTGTGTTGGTTACCGGTATATCGGTTATATATGTATATGTGTTTTACCTGTGGATGAAAACATGCATGTAGTTCATTGTGAACAATCTTTGTTAATGCATAGATACAGCTGTTACCATTTGTTCCATCAATACAGTTCATATTGCTAGCAGCTGTTTGGTACGAATGGATTGTTTGTGACGATGCAATGGAATGTGAAAACATGACAGAGGTGTAAACACACGAAGGGGTTGTAAACACATGATAGAGTTGTTAACACATGATAGAGTTTTAAACACATGATAGAGTTTTAAACACATGATAGAGTTTTTAACACTTAGAGTTGTAAACACATGGCAGAGTTGTAAACACTTGACAGAGTTGTAAACAGAGGACAGAGTTGAATCATATGATTGAGTGTTAAACCCATGACAGTGTTGTACACACAAGACATGTTTGTAAACGCGTGGCAGAGTTGTAAATACATAACCGAGTTGTTAACACATGACAGAGTTGAAAGCACATGACATAGTTGTAAAACATGATATAGGTGTAAGCATGATATAGGTGTAAACATATGACATAGTTGTAAACACATCATCATGATGTGTTTCCAACTATGTCATATGTTTACACCTATATCATACGTTAGCGTTACCGATCGCCAAAATCGCATTTGGCTATTACAATTCTTGGTTGGCGATCAAAAGTAAGATTTTCATGAAATTGGCGAGTGAAAAAAATGGACCCTCCGATTTTCAAAGGCACTCTCTAAGTTCCTGTTTTCAGGCCGTATAAATCGCCAGAAACATAGACATGAATACACAGATAACACCCTTTCCGGTTCATGACAGGAGTATAATAAGTCACCACATTGCGTAAAAACAAGCCCCATGGGCATTGTTTGTTATCAGATCCCTAATTATCCTTTTGTTGCAGACGATAGTAACATACTGTGAAAGATTATCTCTGAGGTCATGATTGGGTAGGCACAATCAGACTCGATTGAAAACAAAATTAGCACTATTAATTTTTTAAACTTCTGAATTCTTTGGTTATGATTTTGTTTGCAAAATATTGATTTTTAATTCAAACTACCAATTTAAATTTGAAAAATTAATCATCGTTTTTAAGTTTGAATATGCGGTTTATTTTTATTTCGAAACAAAACAGCATGGTAAAACGGATATTTGTTTCGATTTGATTTCTGAACTTTAAAACACTGTCTGTCCTCAATCAAGATGAATATTTAGATGAAGAGGGGCAGATAGTTGTTATTTCAACAAATGAACATCTTGTTTGGAAGGAGGATTTATCACTCTGCAAGTAAAGTGTAATTTTGATATTGTCATATATTTTCGCGACCCGACAGTTTGTGTCAACTATGTTAAAATTAATAAATCATTTAAATGAGTTGAAATAATGTGTGATAAAATAAATAAATGCTATTTAGTAACAATACTTATTTAACATTTTAATCACCAGAATGGTGTTTATGCTACTTTAAGGTGATATGGATGTTTGTTTAGACTTAAAATGTGTCAATATAAATTATTGTTATAATAAATAAAACTGTTGACAAACATTGGCTCACAAGTTATTTCAATCAACGAATTTTGACACTACCTGGATTGCTTATATAAAGTATAAAATACATAGCGATCTATATCAGCACGGATTTCTATCTTTCATTAAATTCTTGTGTCATGTAATGTGTTTACAACTATGTCATGTGTTTACAACAATGTCATGTGTTTACAACAATGTCATGTGCCATAACATAGTTGTAAACACATGACATAGCTGTAAACATATGGCATAGTTGTAAACACATGACATAGCTGTAAACATATGGCATAGTTGTAAACATATGACATAGTTGTAAACACATGACATAGCTGTAAACATATGACATAGTTGTAAAAACATGACATAGCTGTAAACATATGGCATAGCTGTAAACATATGACATAGTTGTAAACACATGACATAGCTGTAAACATATGGCATAGTTGTAAACATATGACATGGTTGTCATCGGTTAAAGGGGCTACACATATTTTGGCATGTCATTGATTGCTTTAAATTGGTAAATGTTAACATCGGAACTAAAAAGATCCTTTAGAAAACAATAATTTAATGAAAGAAAGAAATCTGTGCTGATATAGATCGCTATGTATTTTATACTTTATATAAGCAATCCAGGTAGTGTCACAATATAGAAGGATAACATCAAAACTCTCCAAATTATTGATTGTTTCGCGTTTGTAACGCTTTATAATTTTCAGGGTTTAAATCTTCAAAAGAAACATAAAATCGATATTTTAGAGCATGGTAAATGTTTTGTATTATTGTTTTCACGCAAATAATATAACAACAACGAAAATTTGCAAATCTGAAACAATTTCTTTCAATTTTGTCCATTTACCAAACCATGAACAGGTCCCTTTAAAGTTATCCAGCATGATTTTTTTTAAATATCTAATCAGAATATTTGTTAAGTTTGTCACAATTCTACCTTAGTAATATTTGTAAACTTGAGTTCAATTATTACGTGTATTTAAGCCTATGAAATTGCGACACTTCCTTGTTATGTACGAAGATCAATACTTAAACTGCGTGCAAATTATTAGGAGAGAACTTCTTATCATTTGCAAGTCCTTTATTTGAGACAGGTGACAATTTACGTACACAATACAGGACCATACACACAACACGATATTAAACATATAAGATTTAAGATATAAAGATATAAGATTTAAGATATAAAGATATAAGATTTAAGATATAAAGATATAAGATTTAAGATATAAAGATATAAAGATTTAAGATTTAAGATATAAAGATATAAGATTTAAGATATAAACATATAAGATTTAAGATATAAACATATAAGATATAAGATATAAAGATTTAAGATATAAAGATATAAGATTTTTATTGTAAATGTATAAATTTTAGATATACAGGAAACATGGCCACTGTTCGATTTTCAAATTCTAAATGTATGGTAATTGATTTGACATACTTGTTTAAATAAACTGTTTTAGTGTTACTATTATATGTTTATTAGCCATACTATAAATTGGTTGTTAACTTTTCATCGAAACAATATATCTAAATATGTCAAGATGCTTTGTTAGATCGCTGAACACTGGCTATGTTTCTTAGCATAGTTTTGCTTCCAACTACTATGATAACGTGTTTTAGTATGTTTAAATATGTATTATGTTTTAATATGATTTATAGTCTCTTATAATTCTTGTACTATGGCTGTATACATGTATTTATAAAATCGTGTATATGGATGAGACTGGAATAAATAAATATATATATATATATATATAATGATAAACGCTGGTGTCACCGCTTTGGAACGGTCAGTAAAATCAATAGGCGGGGGGGGGGGGTAATCAGTTTTAAGGCAGACCAAGTTATTGTCAGTCAAACGAGTCGAATGCCATCTTTTCATTGCTACACTTTCGACTTTGTTACATGGAAAATGCAGTAACTGGTATCTCCGTCGAAAATTGTGTAAAGTGATACTAATTTCTATTGAGATAGTGATACTATTAAATATTTAGATAGCTGTTTGTGCTAAGTTTGTTAAATTCTAAGTTGAGCGTTTCTGTTTGGTGTGTTACGTTTATATATATCTCTTTAGTTCAACATTCACTTATTTAGTGATTGGTGTTGTTAACGTCATACAAGTTCAATGCGTCTTTAATTCTTACATCAACTATATAATTGGGTTTCAAAAATACATAAAAATACATATCATTTGAGACGCGCTCTGAGGAAAGAGGATTTAATGCATGTGCGTAAAGTGTCGTCCACTAATCAGGGACGACACTTTCCGCTTTCATGGTATTTTATGTTTTAATGAAGTCTTATCTTGGCGAAAATCCAGCTTAGGCGGAAAGTGTCGTCCCTGATAAGCCTGTGCGGATTGCACAGGCTAATCTAGGACGACACTTTACGCACATGCATTAAACCCCATTTTAGCAAAGTGCGGCTCATATGTAGATGTTGAAAACTTAATAAAAACATGTTGCACCTGGTATTTACTTCAGTTGTTGATGAAATGAAACAGGAAGTAATGCATGCTGCACATTTAATTTTCGTCTGCAAAATTTATTTTTCGTCGCGAGAAATTTTAATTTGTATGTTAAATTCTATCAAATTTATATTAGTGGGACGTTTTTTCTTCTATTTTATGTTTTGATTTAACATATTGCAACATTTTCAACGTACATGTATTTGGGGCTGATTAACCATTTATATATTCAAAACACAATCCCATCAGTTGGCGGTTTCGACGGGAACTGAAAAACCTTTACATTAACATCCTCATACATGTCGAGGTGTGACATTCATGTGAAAGGGACATGATGACAGTTTCTGACAAATTGAAATCCATTAATGAAATCTTAAATGAATGTGGTTAAGGTCGTTGTGGTTGCAAGATACATATTAAAGGGACTTTTTTACAGTTTTTCACAGTCCGATTTGTTAATGCCATTAAATGATTTAACTTACAACAAGAAATATCTTTACACAAGATATACGGCGTATATCCTGACTTTGAAATAAATGTAGACAATTTGTCAAGAAGTGCACGTATATTAAACCACATAATAGTGTTCGTAGATACAAATTTTACTTCGTGTGATCACATCATATGTGTTCTTTCCACACATTCAAATACCACTGTTACATGCGCGTCATACGAAAATTGGTCTTATGGCATATGCGGTCAGCGTAGCTCAAGAACAGCCTGCGCACTTGCGTTAGCAAAACAGTAAGATCAGAGACATGTTTACGTATACCCCTGACCTTTCAAACGGTCCCGATAAAGTCACCATGGAGAAAAATGTGATTAATGTAGCATATTAAATGTGCGAAAATATAGACATTATTTATCACACACCGTTGATCTTTCTTAATTTTGGCATATTAAAGTTATACAAAACGGGACTTCATCTCGCATCATAAAAAGCCAGCGTGTTGCTCTTGTTTAGATGCGACCATTGAAATGTTAAATTGAATTTAATTTAAATATATTCTCTTTACTGCAATTTGATTCGAATTGTAATGCTATACTATGCATTTACACATATATGTTGGATAACAAATGTAAGCAAAGTTGGAGGTGTGTGCCCCCCAACAAAAAACAACGTGTTAAACTCATAATGTTTTGCACTAACCGTTGGCGTATCATGTGTCTAATTGTATACAAATTTCTTTGCTTGCCTTAATTAAAGAACATCTTAATTATGATAGGGATGTTCTCCTGTTGGTGCAACTGAAGCTTCACATTGTTTATATTAAACATATTTATCAATGTGTCGTCCAAAATTTGCTTATCAAGGACGGCATCCGCTTGTATGACATTTGTCGTTTAAAGAAAGTCTCTTCTAAACGAAAATTGTGTTTAGGCTGAAAGCGTCACTGATTAGCCTGTGCGGACTTCTTATCTGGTACGACACTTTACGCACATTTTATTAAGCCCCGTTTTTCTAGAGCGCGGCTCAAATGTATTATTTATGCATGAAAGCTCAAAAACTGATGAATCATGGTTCGACAAAGACGCTTCAATCGAAATAAGAGTTATATTCAGCGTTTGCTCAACCCTGCGACTGCTGACTTGTAAACACAATGTGTTACCACTCAGACCATGGGTTTACTCTGCAACCATATTTTTCACAATTCATATATTCACCTCTTGAAATATAGGACCTCCGTGTTCACTGGCATCATCAGTCCGATCTTCTTCACAAATCAAGTCTCTTTCCTCACATTTTCTGTGAAGGTTTGCGATTTTGCTTATCGCATATTTAATCGTTAAAATGTGAAAAATGAAATAACGTTTTGACAAAAATGTGCAAAATACGCCTTTATGAAAAAATACCGTGATATAGTGCATACTTGAGGTACATTATGTATATAACGTAGAAACGTGAACGGTTCCACAAAAACGAGTTGTTTTCTTTCCTTTCAGAATCGTGAAAGATGCCGGTGCAGTTACGAATGCCGAAGGTGTCACGTACCAAGCCCGGGTCGGAAGTGAATCTCCTCATTAAATATTTGCTGTTCTTTGTGAACTTCTTAATATGGGTACGTTCCATGGCAGAAAGATAATTTATGATCTCATATATGAGCCTCGCTCTGAGATAACGGGGCGTTATGCATGTGCGTAAAGTGTCGTCCCAAATTATTATGTGCTGTCCGCACAGGCTAATCAGGGACGATACTTTCCGCTTGTTTTGGTATTTTTCGTTTAAAGGAAGTCTCTTCTTAGCGAAAATCCAGTTAAGGTGAAGAGTGTCGTCCTCGATTAGCCTGTGCGGACTACACCGGCTATTTTGGGTCGAAACTTTACCCAGATGCATTAAACCCCGTTTTCTATAACCGTTATCAGTGGCCCACACCTGGGTATCTATTAAAATAACATCTGCATTTAAGTCTCTTTCTAACATTACACTGTTCATATTTTGTTTGTTGTTAAAACTATTTATACTATAAGTGCTTCTTAATTATAAACTTTTAACAAACATATATCATCTGCAATTTACATGCTATTTCATTCACTAAAATGCTTCATGGATTCTTTCAACAATGTCGAAAGACAAAACGTGTGGGAATTCTTAAAATTTATCTTGAGATGAATCCGAGCAATTGCCTAAGGGACTTCCCAGGGATTCGAATTTCCCAACGCAATTACATTCATTAAAAAATACTAAACACACATATAACATGGAGAATGAGTAAACTATAAACATGATGTGGAGTTTATTTGTGTGCCGTTAAATGCTTTTCGGAGGGAAAAGAAAACATTGATGTTAACAAAATCTCTAACTGTATACGCGCTCTAATTATATTGTGTTCATTCAAAGTGCAGGAAGCGTCACCTTTATAAAGCACACGTTTTACTAAATGTATTTTGTTCCTGGTCTATAGAACTGTACGCCGCCTTTAATTACTCCTATTGCATTGCCTATTTATTACGACAGATATTGTATAAGGCTATATTAATATTTTACTGCGTCGTTTAGTGTTAGGCAACAATTGATCGCCGGATCGCAATGAGGCGTGTGTGTGATAGGTGAGGTTTATTGAATCAATACCGTATTTTTCACCAAAGCTTCCGCATTTATTATGTCCCCCAGTCTATACTCGGGGACCTATTGTTTTTGCCATGTCTGTTGGTTTGTTTGTTTGTTGGTTTGCACAAACTTTTACATTGGCCATAACTTTTGCAATATTGAAGATAGCGACTTGATATTTGGCATGCATGTGTCTCTCATGGAGCTGAACATTTTGAGTGGTGAGAGGTCAAGGTCATCCTTCAAGGTCAAAGGTCAAATATATGGGCTAAAATCGCTCAAAAGGGGACATAGTGTTTCACAAACACATCACTTGTTTTTAATACGAATTATGTTAAAGGCGATTTGTTAAAGCGATTGGTAAATGCGATTTTACCATCAGATGACAAATGTCTCCACTTCCAAACACCTTGAACGTTCTTTATCTATATATTCCTTCGATACATGGACAGATCTTAATGTAAATACCGAAAATTGTGGATGCATAGATTATGGACACAATGACCGTCAAGATAGAAAAAGGCATTTCAAAGTTGAAAAAAGGGGAATAAATCTTGCAAATAGTAAACACGAGTTTTATGGGTTCTCTACCTGTCAGTGATGTTGGTTGTCAAGACAAGTATTATATGTTTTAATTACATGTATATGTGTTATTGCACTATATTGGACCATGTGAATTAATATAATAATAAACAAATTAGTCGAGATAGGACCTATAATAAAATACAATGCAATGCAAAAACAAATATGATATTGCTTCTACTCGCGGATAAAATTATTAGATTTAAGTTCAAGGTAAATATATTAATACAAAAGAATTGTTATAAAAACAAAGTATATAAAGCTTGGATACTCGGAACTATCGGTATGGACTCATACATACTCATACGCATACATATTTACAGCGTACTCTTCACATTTAAACAGGCCAGTACTCACCACTTCGCATAAATTCGATCGCAGAATTCTTCTTTATTTGTTCGGATTGGACATGTTGCAATCATTTCTATGGACATCTTTGCCTTACCTCTGAATCAACTTAGGCAGTTGTCAGTTTTGAGCAAGTGTACGTGCGCTTGATACTGGCAGATAGATTTAATCGTCTTAACTTGTTAAGTAAAAAAGTAAGTTTTAGTTTGAATATCAACAACCAAACCGCAATATTGTCTTAAAAAAAGAAGGAACAGGGATGTTGAAAGTTACTGTTATAATGTTTATTTTCCACCCCATTTAAAATTTGTCAAAACATGTCGATAGATGCACATGCCAACATTTGTTTATCTGCGTATGCGCTGTACACGGTTTAATATATATATATATATATATATATATAACGATAAGCTCTACACGCGTTAATTGTTACATATACTAATACTCATGTCTAAAATACCCAAATAATACTAGTTTAAGATAAAC
>VMBQ01003806.1:48441-70415 GCA_007657795.1 Dreissena rostriformis | reverse complement strand
AAATGTTGTTAACCTGTTGCATGATAATTTTATTTTGCTATGCCTATGCAATTAGTATATGTGTCAAGTTAATCATTTTTAGGCAAATTGAATTCTTTCACGTTTCAACCTACCCGTTTTACGCAATCTGAGTTTATGAGTATATACATGAGATGTCAACCAGTTTACACAGAATGACAACTGACCATTAACATATCGAACAGAAAACGCATCATTTGAAAAATAATCAAATGATTACACGTTCAATATTCAGATTTATTTATTAAATAAGTGGCGTTGCTGTTGTTTTCAGTACACCGGTTTGATGACGTTATTCTTCTTCGTACAAATAGTGTTTGTTATCCTCATCTTTGTGACGGTGTATTCACCGGCAACGCGGGAAGCTCTCGGGTTATATCCGGAAAAGCAGCTAAAAAACGCCATAGATAAATACGATGAGGATGAAGACTTGAGAAACCTGATCAACACGTTCCAAGAAACGGTACGATGTCATCTTATTTTAGCTCGACCATTCATCGAATAGTCCGAGCTGTACTACTGGATCATTTGTCGGCGTATGCGTACATACTAACACATATCTATACATAAACATTTGTATAGATCTTTGATACAAAGTATAATGAGGAGTATACGTATTGTTGCAAGTCTTTGCTATGTGCCTTCTGATGCCAACTATGAAATAATGTCAATATTGACAGCTTGTACACGACACTTTAGGATACTTGTATATGCGCTTGTTAATTTAATGAAGGTTAAACACGTACTACATACCATGTTTAAGCTCAAGTTCTGTAAACACAGCCTACAAACGACATGCATGCACAATGATCGACAACTTATAACGTTGCTTGTCCGAATACCAAGTTCATCCGAAATTTATATCGCCCAAAAACCAACAAAAAAACTCGTTGCAAGTTCATAAACGTTTTCCCTGAGTGTTTCCACTCCACGTCAGTCTATACAATATCAATAGAGCATCTTAATTCAATATTCAGCTACAGCTGTAATCTGTATGTAACCAACCAAATGAGAAAAGTGTATTGACTTGCGCGTTTACGTTTGAATGTTATGATCTTGTGATTAAACAAGCGTGTTCATTGGGAATATTTTCCAATCCAGCTGCAGAGGTGACTTGAATGTTGCTAATGTGCAGGGGCTGGTATTCTCAAAACACCTTACTGGAATCCTAACTTAAGTTGTACTTACAGGCACAATCCAGATCATCAATTGTTAAGAAATTTAATTATCTCCTGTCACAAAATTAAAAGGAATAAAAGGTTTAGCAAAAATTTATTTTAAAACAATTAAATAAAACAGTACTGAAAAACCAAATAGCAGGATACATATGTTTTTTGTTTAGATTTCCTTAAAATTTCCCCTTAAGAGCTTTATGAGTTTGGTGCCAGTGATTGAATATATCCTTCCAGTTTGGATGTTGCGGAACGACCAACGACGAGAACGGGTACAAAGACTGGGGAAACAACGAATACTACAAGTGTTCAAACGTGACGGATCAGCAAAAGGCGCAGAATGTTCTCTTCTGTTCCGTACCATACTCGTGTTGCAAGAAACCAATCAACGTGAGTCAGATTCAGCTCTGCTGATCCCATCGTTATATGGTGATAGTCCCGTGGGATAAACTTACAGGGATATTTATAAGCACGAGCCCACGAACCACTGAAACCTTAACTATGAAATAGGGCTCTATATGTTCTAATAAAATCTTATGTGTCCTCTTTAATAAAAGTACTAAAGGAACTGGTGTGGTAACTTTGGTCAAAATGTATGTTATTTCCTTCCTCCTTCATTCATTCCTTTATTTAATCCTTCATTCATTCCTTCTTTCATTCCTTCTTTCATTCCTTCCTTCATTCATTCATTCCATCTTTTCTTCCTACCTTTCTCCATGCCTTCTTCCCTCCCACCCATCCATCCATTCATCTATCCATCCATGCATCAAAACAATCCACTAACCAACCCATAAATTATTCACTTATTAATTTGATTTATAATTTATTTATTCTAGGATGCGGGTCTCAAGGACTACCAGTGTGGCCAGAACATGCAGCATAAGGACGAGGTAAGCATTACTAAAGAAATTAACATTAAACTAGTNGATGATGATGATGATGATGATGATGATGATGATGATGATGATGATGATGATGACGACGATGACGACCACGACGACGATGATTACTGCAATGATCAAGATTTTCTTGTGTGTTCATATCTTAGTTCAAAGATGCGTTTTCAATCCATATTTTCCTCCCATAGGACTCAAGGCGACTTACCGCAATCTACACGAACGGTTGCATCAAGGCCATTACGGATATGATGCAAGCCAATGTGATCGTAGTAGGAGGCATATTGCTGGGAATCTTCTTACCACAGGTGAGACGGATTGATGAGAAACAACGAGAACCTTAGGGATGTGACTTTGAGAAAAAATGCGCCGTAATCTGGGACAACTGGGCTTAATGCATGTGCGTAATATCTCAGATTAGCATGTGCAGTCCGCACAGGCTAATCAGGGACGACACTTTCCACTTTAAAGGAATTTTTGGTTGAAAGAAATTCTTCTGAACAAAAATCCGGTCTAGGCGGAAAATGCCGTTCTTGAATAGCCTCTGCGGACATGCTTATTGTGAACGAAATTTTGCGCACATGCATTTAGCCTAGTTTTTTCCAGAACGAGGCTCATATGTCAAAACGGCGTTAAAGCGACTATGTTTACTGAGGAAAAGCAGTTGGGTATGACGATGAGAAAACCATTTGATGTTACCTTGAGAGAAAAGGTCAAAGCGTGGAATATATTAAACGGTGGAATATGACCCTGAGAAATTGTGTCAAACGGTGGAGTTTTGACTTTGACAAATGATGTTACACCGTAGGGAATAACCTTGAGAAAATAGGTCAAACGTTGTAAATGTGACTAAATTCAAATTAAAGGCAGTTTTGTTAAAATGAATATTTGAATTTGTAATAATATTTCATTAATTAAGAAATAATATTTTTCTATCATGGTTTGTTGTCGAATAACCCACAGTAAGAAGTATAGATGCGTAGGAATTAAATCACGAGTGCGAAGCACGAGTGATTTGATTACACGCATCTATACTGTTGTTTTATTCACAACAAAAATCGTAAAAACTAAATGACGTCACGTTTTTTGAATCTACTAAAAAGCTGACATGCTATAAATGTTTTCTTAATAACGTTTCCTAAAAAATAACATTCTTTGTAGGCGTGGTTATGCCACTTATCACCAAATATACAATTTGTTGTCTCATTACACTTATATACATGCTACATTTATTACATTTCTTTTAGAGCGGATTTTAGCACGTGCATTTAACTACAATATTTTCTTTATTTATTCGGAACTATTTTCGAAACATTAAGCTACGCCCATAATTATTGCAGAATAACCCATGGACGATTTTCTTCTTTGTTTATATGAAATTTGGCACGTGCCGTGTTAGAATTGTAATTAAATTTTTCACCAGAAGAGAATAAAAGTAATCGACCGCGTTTTATGACTGATATCAGTGTATGTGTATTAAGGACATTTAATATACGTCATTAATTTGTTTATGTTAACTTTTACAGATTTTTTTGACGTGGATGGCGAGCAGTTTGAAAAATCAGATTTTGCGACAGAAGGCCAAATGGAACCGACCTGGTTAACGTCAATCAGAACGGGATCGTTGGCTGAACGAACGCTGCGTTGACCAATCATTCGCTATTATTCGAGAAAAAGATGTTATGGACGCTTTTCGAACAATTATAACACTGGCGACATAATAAGTGCGTATATAACATGAACAGAAGTGAATAAAACAAACCAACTACCCCACTCTTAACTAACCTATGTCTGTACACAATGATTTCTGTTGATAGACTGAAACAAAATGTATTAAAAAAAGACATTAAGCCAATAGTTCAGCCGATTAATCCGAATTTCAACAAAAACCTGGATAATCATTTGCAATATAAGTTCCTCATACAGAGAACAAAAAAGATAATACAATAACGGGCCAGTGTGAATGCGTCATAACCTTCGCTGAAGACAATCTACATGTATTGGGTCAATTTGTAACGTAAACTTAGCAAATATTCTTAGGTTTCACGTCTCATTGGAGATGTTGTACTTACAATTTCAATTGATCTGCAAACATGTTTTCATGTAAACTTACATTTCCATATCCTTCACTGAAGACAATCTAATAAATTGGATGTACATATAAATCAATTAATGAATTAATCCTAGCCAATATACTAAGGTTGCACTTATCATTGGAGATGTTGTATTCACAATGGCAATATTGTATGTCAATGTCAAATCACAATCATTTCAATATTACGTTGCATTCAACCGAATGTTCTCAAACTATTCTTAAACGTTGTATATTAATCTGAATTCTTATATGTTACGCATCAGCTTGATTTCTTCACATACACGCAATATGTTACATATCAGACTGAATTTGTATACGTTACATATCAAAATGTATTATTATAAATTGCATAGCAAAATGAATGCTCGTGTGTGTGTGTTTTATATCTGAATGAACGTTCCTTCGTTCCATATCTGAGGTAATTTTTATACTGATCATGTCAGAAGACATTCTAAAACGTTGTATATCAAACTAAATTAAAGAACGATATAAATAATCGATTTTACAAACATTATTTTTTTACATTATAAATCAACAATACTTCAGTATCCTTAAAACGTATAATTCATTTATTAATCAAACATATTTGGAAAACTGCATCATTTTATGTTAAAAAAACACAATTATATATGTATGTAAATAGATAAAAAAAAATCAGCCAAATGTATGTATATTGTATACTGTTTGTCATTTCTTTGTTTTTCAAATTCCTGTATTCGCAGTTATTACTACGCATGTGTACGTTACTCATAAAAATTGAATAAATGTGTTGGACACTTTCCGATGATGTTGTTATATTTTATGATCAAATGCCACTTTATATTATTCAATTTGCTATAGTAACAGGTAACAGGCCAATATTTTGCCGTACAATTTGACAAGTGTATACCCATCATAAAGTTATACGTTAATGTTATCTGTAAACGGATGCATAAGCACACTTCCCGATATGGAACAACAAAAAATATAGTCCGCGGAAGAATAAATGCAATTATTTGTTAAAAAACTAATTTCTTGCATTTGTATAAAAAGTAATGATTTACCAGATAAGGTTAATTGTTTGATAACTTAAATACTAGGAGCGGTATGTGTATGCATGTATGTGCAATAAACAGTTTTTTTTATCATTTTCATGTATTTTCTTCTTTAACTTCCAAATACCTATACAAGCAAATACAATTGAGATGAAAAAGCTTGTTTAGTAATCAAATCTTGTGGATAAGCATTTTAAAATTGATAAAAATGAGGAGAAGAGTGAATACTTGTACATAGCTACGTCCAATCAATATACACTATTGTGTTTTTGCAATGTTTAGTGGCAGGGTCTTCTGCACATTTTTGGTGCAAAATTAACATAGCACTACAGTATTACCAATCGTGTTTTGAATGCGCAAATAAATTCCACCTTTGTTAAAATATGCAATGTTTGATGTCAATTTTGACCATGACCAAGCTATAATATATCATTGTGCATGGTTACAAAGATAGGGCCATATAGCAAACAGCATTTAAATAAATTCTATACGTTGTCATTCTAAATATTTACCTCAGAAATAACGCACCGATTATTGCAGAAATGTAGATGTTGTTGGGCATTAATACATGAGGTTAACGATGTGGGGCTATACATCGCAACAACAAATCAGTGCCTTAAAAGGTTGTTTGTTTGTCTTATTGCTTACATATTTTTCATTACTATGATACCGAAACATATCATTTATTAAACTGTGTTATATAATTTATATGAGTACTGCACCCAACAATTTGTGCTAATCTTCAAGGTGACACATACAATCCATGTGTACTATTTTTAACCAGTTTTAGCATGTTCAGTACCCTTTTCAGTAATCGCAGGTCCATCTTTTCAGACATACGAAGGGAAAATGTATAGCCCTCTCTGATCGGGTAAAATACCAGTATGGTAATAATAAGACGCTCATTTGTCATTTTAACCTCAAAATATTGAAAACGTTTTGAGGCGATTTTTCAATAGAAAAAATAATCCCAAAAATTGACCAACTCAATATTAACTTTAAATTAATATTTTCAAAATCACGAATCAATTATTTGAACTACTGCATGCAAATACTTTGATTTGATTTGTTAAATATTTTAATCCATCAAACAACGGCTAAAGACCAAAAACATGAAATTCAATCAAGAGAGACAAATCTGTGTATAGCAAGCGTTTTAATTGATCAGTCGAAAATGAATTATATCCCTTAATGATTCATGCAATTAATGTCCAGCATTCAAATGTACCTAAATATTAAATATTTCGCTGTACTTTTCTTATTCTCAGTATACATTGCCTGTTGTTAAGTACTTACGTCCACTGAGTTGGAGGTCATATGTTCGAAACTCGCACGGCACATGTCTAAACCGGTTTCATATCTAGCAGATATTAGAGATCCAGCAGATATTTAGATTAAATGCTATACATGTCCATCGCGCAATGTCTCTGGGATAGATAATAACACAGACTAAGATCTTCAACAAGAAGTGAATCACGAGTCAAAACTGGCCCGCGATGGATCGCTTATTTAAAAAATGAACATTTAATTTACACACACAAAATTGAAGTTAACTTATAAGTCTCGCAGTGGGAAAACGGGGCTAAATGCATTTGGTAGACACTTTACGCATGTATTATGCATTGTTTTCTTAGAGCTTGGCTTAAATGACAAATATACATTTCTCACAAGACCAAATCTTGTTTGCATCGATGTAATAATATTTCGTTTTAACGTAATGTTACTTCCGAAAACCAAATACCATGTTTACCTTAGCATCAATAAATATGCACTGTTTTTATTTAGAAATTACAGAATAACTAATTCAAAAATCGTGTCCAAATTCTATAGAGAACAAAGTGTTAACACATTTTACTCAAACATGTTAGGCTACGGGGTGCAAAGGCTTATAGAATGCCCAGTTTACACAAATAATCGACATGCCTAGTTCGAATATCGGATTCCGACAGAATCAATACGTACACAAAATGGATTATTGAGACAATAGAATTAAACAAGCCATTGAACTCAGCATAAATGCCAAACATTTGAGTATCTGCATTTAAACGCATGCATTTCGTCATATTAGTACTCGGTCTTGTGTTTAAACGGAGGAATACATAAATGAGACGTGCACATTCACAAAATATCATGTCAATTTGTGATGTCTTTATATATATGATTAATTTATATTCAATGAAATTAAAAGAGTGTAAACGCTTGATATCCAAGTTGTCGATGGTAAAGTCGGACATAATATCGTAATATTCCTGTTTGTCATCAGTAAGTATTGGTAAGGTATTCATTTTTAAATACATGTATACAATACGTTGACAGTTTGATAACCGTGCATGCTTGAATACATGTATACAATACGTTGTCAGTTTGATAACCGTGCATGCTTTAGTTATTCTGATAAAATCAATCTTCCTACTGAACTAAAAACTATGTAAACAATATCAGTATGTTGTCAATGTATAAACAATATCAGTATGTTGTCAATGTATGAACAATATCAGTATGTTGTCAGTGTATAAACAATATCAGTATGTTGTCAATGTGTAAACAATATCAGTATGTTGTCAATGTATAAACAATATCAGTATGTTGTCATTGTATAAACAATATCAGTATGTTGTCAATGTATAAACAAAATCAGGATGTTGTCAATGTATAAACAATATCAGTTTGTTGTCAATGTATAAACAATAGCAGTATGTTGTCAATGTATAAACAATATCAATATGTTGTCAGTGTATAAACTATATCATTATGTTGTCAATGTATAAACAATATCAGTATGTTGTCAATGTATAAACAATATCAGTATGTTGTCAATGTATAAACAATATCAGTATGTTGTCCATGTATCTTTATTTCTCTCTGTTCCGCTTATATATGTACACACATACATTGTCTTTTGTAAAGCCAGAACATTTAATTCCGTGTACATATATACACGATCATTCATATCACGTGTCACAAATATAAAACACATCAAAATGTCTGTGGTTGTACTTATATCAGTGTTCATACGTAGACGAACCAGTGTTCAAATGCACTCGATATAAATACCAGTGTTCACATACATGCGAACATTTTTATAAGTGTTCACACGTTATTATTCTCATCTGGGTTAACATATACAAGAGTATTCATACCAGTATTCGCATATACTTGTAGGCGGTTATTATTATCAGTGTTCACTCATAATGGAGTATTCATATATACACATATTCTCGATCACTGATTGCAGTTTTCACATAAATATATATATATACAACAACAACATTCATATCGATATTCACATATGCGGGAAAACTCATGTTATTGGTCACATATATGTGAATATTAAAAATCTGTGTTCACTTTACGAGATCATTCATATCAGGGTTCACATACACGGGATAATATCCGTCAGTGTTCACACATATGTGAACATTCATATGCATGTTAGCATGTCTGTTCATGATTTTAACACATTCACATAAAGGCGAACATGCGTAAATCGTTCAAATGCACGAACATTCATTTCAGAGCATACACAACAATATAAATATCATTTATTCGAACCTTTTCACGCACGAAGAAATTATTTTGTTATTATATACAATCGGTACTGTCGAAAACAAGTTCAGGGTATTTAATATTTGTAATTGGTGATTACATTATGCTAGATACGGACACGAGTTTACTATTTACCTCCACTTTTTTAGTCCACTTGCCTACCCCTCTCTTGCAGGTTGCAAGCAATGCAAGCCATACGTTTAATTCGAGTCAAACTTGCCCGCCGCAAGCCGGAATACGGAGTGAACCGGGCGTTCAAATACGTGCTGTTTTTCATCAACTTTATTTTATGGGTAGGCACCAACTGTATAATAACACCAAAAAAAGGAAAATGATTTGTACCTTTGGTTGGGCTGAATAATATAAGTTACTGCAAACACTACATTATATACTAGTATGTGTTATCGTCATAAAGGAACAATTTACCAAAAATAGGAACGAAAGGTTTTTATATCCACAATTAACAATTGGCAACTAGCTGCATATGATTTAGCTAATGCGGAGGTTCTCTCCGTTTTTTTTAAGAAAGCATACGTCGCTTGTGTTTTTCCTAAAATATGAAAGAACGGTTATGATATTACAAACATTCCATTGACAATAAACAGGCATCCTTTTTGTTTTATTTAACAATCAATGGTTGGTCGGATTTTAATGATGTGTTAGACATTAGCTACATAGCGCCCATCTGAATCCGTTCTGTAAAAGTGTTCCTTGTTCATACTTGACAAATTTGAGACGCGCTCTAAGAAAAGGGGGTTTAATGGATGTGCGTAAAGCGTCGTCTCAGATTAGTCCGCACAGGCTGAACAGGGACGCCACTTTCCGCCTAAACTGGAGGTTTGCTAAGAAGATACCTCGTTTTAACGAAAAATCTAATTAAAGCGAAAAATGTCGTCCCTGATAAGCCTGTGCGGAACTGGCTTATCTATGACGACACTTTACGCGCATGAACTAAACCCCTTTTCACAGAGCGCGGCTAATGTACATGTACCACATTTGATTATTTTTATCCCAGGTATTATCCGCAGTACTGATAGGCCTGATGGGCTGGGCTATTGAAACAAAGGGCAAAGAGGTCCATGATGCGTATGACTTTTTCCTGGACCCCGCCATCGTGTTGTGCCTTACGGGCTGCCTGGCGTTCGTAGTGACCTCTTGCGGATGGTGGGGTGCTCTCAGAGAGAACTGGGTTGTGCTCAGAGTGGTAAAACGTTTGCGTTTATATCATAAATTCTTTTAAAACAGCATAGTTGTTGTTGGTTTATTTATTTTTTTGTTCTTTGGTCGTTGCTTTTGATGGTGTCAGGGTTTCTGTTTCCTTGTTTCATTTATATGATTGAATTTCTCTCGCGTTAGAATTGTGTTATAAGTGAATTCTAAAAATGTACTGTTGATATCTTATTAAAACATGTTTCCATTCGATATTTGATCAAAAATAACATCCTGAAATTTTGATAAACTTGTTTGTTTTTTGTTTTTTAAGAAATATAACCAATATAGATTACATCGTGCCTTCGCAACTAGTATGTGCAAACATTACCACCAGAAGCGGCTAATTGCTTGAGTACTCTGCTGAAACATGACTAATTCGGTAAAATGATTGATTTTTATTTTCGATTAAAGAATCTTTAAAAACCGACCTCCATTCGCATGCGTTTTCTTTTTCAGTATACGGGATTCATGGTGTTCATTTTCATCTTGCAATTAGTGTTTGTTATCCTCATCTTTGTGACGGTCTATTTGCCGGACGTCCGCGACACTCTCGGGTTGTATCCGAAAGAGAAGCTCAAAAATGCTATTGAAAGATATTTTGACGATGACGACCTGAAAGACATAATTAACACTTTCCAAGAAACGGTAAATAAGAATAATGCATACACAGTCCCCACTCGGATATGTCAAACGTGCTTTGCATGAAAGGGACCTGTTCACGTTTTGTTCAATTGACAAAATTTAAAAAAAAAATGTTTCAGATTTGCAAATTTTAGTTTTAGTTATGATATTTCCGAGAAAACAGTAACACTGAACATTTACCATGCTCTAAATTATCCATCATATGCATCGCTTGACGATTTAAAAACCTGAAAATTATAAAGCGTTACAAACGAGAAACGATTGAATAATTTGGAGAGTTCTGTTGTTATCGTTATATGTTGTGACATTACGCAGATTGCTCCAAGGGTCAGTGGTTCGAGCTCAGGTGTGGGCTACTTTTTTTTTCTTTTTTTTTTCTTGTTTTAAACTTGAACTATTTAGTCCCGATGTTAACATTATTAATTTAAAGTAATCAATGACACACTTCAAAACATGCCAAAANAAAGACAAGTTAGCGCTGGTTAAAGCCGATGCCGACACTTTTACTCGTATTTGTAAGGAAACAAAATTGTGTCTTTGTGTCGTATGAACGAATCTGCACTAAAACTAAATTTAGATTCACATTGTACATGTATTATATATATGCTGGCGAATTCGGCTGGAAGCCAATTTCAATTTTAGATTTAAATATCTGGCTTATTTCGCATTTTTCGACACATGTTCTTCTTAACTTTTATTTTAATTTATATTGAAATATATGTATACTAATTTTTAATACATTTTATAAAAATTCATAAATATTTGACAAAATCGTACAGTCCCGCTTTAAGATTTTCCAAACAATTGTTTTATACATCTAATGACCACGCATGCGCAATTGAATTCCTTGTTTATACTATTTCTTAAATAGTCTGTGCTGATCTGTCTTTTCACAGTGACCAAGATATTTTCAAATGTATCAACATACATCGTTAGAAAGATAATAACATGACCTTTTGAAAAGCAGCATAACGAAAAAGGTCTAAGCATTTTACTCAAAAAATTTAAGTTACATCATTGTTCATCAATGTAATTATGGTCCTACTTTTGAGGCAAGTAACGAAGAGACAAATTTGTCCACATGTGAGGCTTCTTATTTCACTGCTTTACTACATACCTATAAATTAACACCGAAACACGTATTTTAAACCCTGTGCGTCATGATTATCAAACTGATTGCGAATGTAGCCCTACATACATTACTTCCGGTTTGCGCAGATGTAACCTAAATGAGTCGCGCTCTGAGAAAACGGGGTTAAATGCATGTGCGTAAAGTGTCGTCCTAGATTAGCCTGTGCAGTCAGCACAGGCTTATCAGGGAGCACACTTTCCGCTATAATGGTATTTTTGTTAAAACAAAGTCTCTTCTTAGCGTAAATCCAGTTTAGGCGGAAAGTGTCGTCCCTGATTAGCCTGTGCGGACTGCACAGGCTTATCTGGGACGACACTTTGCGCATATGCATTAAACCCCCTTTTCACAGAGCGAGGCTTAAATACTTGCAGTTCGGTTGCTGCGGGACGTCCAATGACGCGTTCGGATACAAGGACTGGTCAGCCAACGAATACTACAACTGTGCGAACGTTACCGCCATAAAGAAACAACGGAATACGCTTCTCTGCTCTGTGCCATACTCTTGCTGTAAAAACGCCACATTTGTAAGTCACGTCTGTGCGATCGGTTTATTTTAGCGAAAAATTGCACGAAAAAAACCCCAGAGATTATTGAATTTCTTTGTGTCATTAAACACAGTTTTGAGAAAACTATGAAGTAATGGAATCCATGACTTGTCACATTGTTTCCTCTAAATGACAAAAGTTTGTGTTACAGATATGCATACAATAAAACAATTGACTTTATAGATTAGTATTAAGAACCTATAAAAAAAAAAAACATGTGTATACAAATACTGACCTCTACATGTATACTGCTTGATTGTATGTAATTGTTTTCTTAAAAGATTGTGTTTGTTATAAAGTGAGTTAAAACAAAATAAGTCATCGGTGACAAAGTTCACCTTGACTTATTCCTGAAAGTTACCTCATACAAATTCAAATAATTATTATTAAGTATTAGAAAACATACTTTAAGCTTAATGCGAATGATAATTATCAAAGTACATGTATTGCTGTAAACACTAGTAAAACTGGACTAGACACTGCGTTATTCACAGTATCCAACTCTTTATGTTAATAAATGGAGGCAGGAGTAATATTTCAATCGTCTCATCGGCAAATAATCGTCTTAACATCCAACATATCAGCCATATTAGTAAAAAAACAGTAAATTAAATGTAAGTGAGATCTAATTCGTATTTTGTTTAGAATCATTTCGAATTTCGTATAGTTAATGGTCGAATGTCAATAAAAAATATAAGAAATTTTATTATTAACAGTTAAGTTGTTTATCTTTAACGTCGAGCTAAAATGTGCAAGTTTCCTCTCACCTCTGAACTATCGTATGTTGTATTTTGGTTTCACAGGGAGGCATAACAAATCACGCCTGTGGGTTACACATGCAGAGTACGGACAAGGTACAGTGATACATATACAATGGAATTGTTAATTATGTTGTTTATATATATATATATATATATATATATATATAAACCAGTTCAAAGAGTCATCGAAAGGCCAGACTGTGTTTGTTGTTGTTGTTTACACTAACAATTTTAACTAAATCCAATGCGCGAGTTATTTCCCATCAATGAGGAGACGTTAGTTCAATGATTGAGAAATTCCAAACATTATGTTCAGCATTAGTTCATGTACGTAAACTTTTAATTTACCGAATATGAGTTAATGAAGCAAACATGATAAAAAAAAAACATGGAATACAGGCCACAATTTCGGATCCGTACGATAACTAAGGGTCATGGGTTAAATAGAAACAAACAAAATGTGCACGTCTGATTCGATATAATGGTATAATGCTAAACAATAATATAAACCGGTATTTTTGCTCGTAATTATCCTTTCTTAATTCCAACTAAATTTTATTACAAATTCAGGACTCAGTAAGAGGTGTCACAATCTACACAGACGGCTGCTTCAAAGTGGTGTCTGACATCATGCACGGCAACGTTCTGGTGATTGGCAGCGTAATGATAGGAATCTTTCTACCGCAGGTGAGACTTGTGACCCAGATAATTGAGCCTCGCTCTGTGAAAAAGGGGGGGGGGGTTAATGCATGTGTGTAAAGTGTCATCCCAGATTAACCTGCGCAGTCCGCACAGGCTAATCAGGGACGACACTTTCCGCTTTAATTGTTATTTTCGTTTAAAGGAAGTCACTTCGTAGCGAGAATCCAGTTAAGGTGGAAAGTGTCGTCCCTGATAAGCCTGTGCGGACTGCACATGCTTATCTGGGACGACACTTAACGCATATGTATTTACCCCCTTTTCACAGTGCGAGACTCATATATTTAGGGCATTGTAGCGCCACAGACTTAACCCATTTATGCCTAGCGTCTAGAAAAAAGGCATTGGCAAACAGCGTAGACCCAGATGAGACGCCGCATGATGCGTCTCAACAGGGTCTGCGCTGTTTGCTTAAAGGAATTTCTATAAGAAATATTCTAAATATAGAAATAAATATACTAGACATCCCTTATTTTGGAAATAAATTGATCCAATTTAGAAGGATGGGAGAGTCCACTAGGCATAAATGGGTTAAGACTACGATACGACTAAGGGCTCGCCAACGATTAACCAGAAACTGATCTAAGTGCATGAATACATCAAGTATCGTTATGATGAACACATTCGTTTTCGAATAAGAATCGGGTAAAATACATAAAAGAATGTTATAATCACCATGCTTACTGTCTGTTATATTGTTATCTCTATCGTGAAACAAATGTACGAACCAAACTGAAAAAAAATATAGGACATTCAAGCGTGCGGTGTGTGTTAACCCATTTATGCCTAGCGTCTAGAAAAAAGGCATTGGCAAACAGCATGATGCGTCGTCTCATCAGGGTCTGCGCTGTTTGCTTAAAGGAATTTCTGTAAGAAATATTCTAAATATAGAAATAAATATACTAGACATCCCTAATTTTGGAAATAAATTGATCCAATTTAGAAGGATGGGAGAGTCCACCAGGCATAAATGGGTTAATAGGGCTCACGCGTATTCGGTTTATGTTGCCTAACTTTTACTATAATTCGGTTTGCACCACTATGACGCAGATATAAAATTCTACTATTAGCATTGATGAATAAAATGTTGAATGCAAGATAAGTCCGTAAATTGTACATGCAATCCTACCATCTGTCCGTGTTAACATATTGTAGAAAAATGAAAAAAAAAATCGAGTGATTTAATAATCCGAGCAAATATTAAAAGGAAATGATACAATTATGTAAACATCAACACTATTTTTCTTAATGTGATAGATATCCATTATGGAACGTGTTTTACGGCTTAATATCGTGTAAGACAGTGTATTCATGTTCTTCTAAATGAAATTTCTTGATTTGTTTTAGATTGTGCAGACTTTTATGGCGGCCTCTCTAAGTTCCCAGATTCGTCGACAAATGAGTAAAGGAGTTCAAGCTTAGTTAATGAGAAAAGGGGGTTTAATGCATGTGCGAACAGTTTCGTCCCAGATTAGTCTGTGCAGATCGCACAGGCTAATCAGGGACGAAACTTTCCGCTTGAACTGGATTTTATCTAAGAAGAGACATTCTTATAGCGAAAAATATCATACAAGCGGAAAGTGTCGTCCCTGATAAGCCTGTGCGGACAGCACAGGCTAATCTGGGACAACACTTTCCGCGCATGCATTAAACCACCTTTTCACAGAGCGCGGCCTAAATAAAGTAGCAACTCAATTTGTGCGAAGAGTTTTAGACTTAGTATGATGTCAAGTGAAAGTCAAGAACTCTAAAACTGCATACAAACACTAGTTTTTTTTTATTCTTGTACAGTATATTATTTCTATATTTTTTGTTAACTTGTGTGTGTGTTCTTTATAAAAAAATAATCTGAAATGAAATCTTCAGTTAATAAACTAAATGCCACCTGGATATTGTAATTGCGATTGTAATAATACATATGAGCCTCGTTTTGGAAAATCTGGGCTTAATGCATGTGGTAAAGTGTCGTCTCAGATAAGCCTGTAAAGTCCGCGTAGGCTAATCAATTACGACACTTTCCGCTTTTATGGAATATTTCTTTTACAGGAAGTCTCTTCTTAGCGAAGATCAAATCTATGCTAAAAGTGTCGTCTCTGATTAACCGATGAGGACTTCACGGGCTAATCTTGGACGACAGTTTACCCACATGCATTAAGCCCAGTTTTCCAAGAGAAAATATGTTCACCCATTCCGGCGTCCATAAAATGCAATTGTTTTAGAGGATTCTTCAACCAGGGCCTCATACCTTACTTTTTAAGACATGTTCTGGCTATTTTCCATTATTTTTCAAAGCAATGTATGCGTTGAATCGAATGAGTCGGCACTTCAGTTTTTATTTTAAGACAGCTAATTGTTTACGTGTTCCTCATCAACATTCTACCTATGCTCTCGTCGTTTTGATTTATGTCAAAACTCCTGTGGAAGATATAGGTTTTGCAAGGCAAGGGAGAATAATACGACTCGTTAATGTAAAAACTCCTCGCAGTAGTTACCTCCCCTATAGGCGGGTCGGAAAAAGTTAGGTCGTTCACATGGAAGTTGCCGCATTTGTACGAATTACCATACAATCTAATTGACATTGCATTAACAAACTATTCAGAATACGTGTACTGGGAATTAATTGTTTAACAAACCTGTACACTCTCCATTGGGTTTGATAGACAAACGTGTGTGTAGGCGAGGGTATTAATCATAACGTATCGTCGCAATATTAGAAGACTTCCATTGAAATTGATTGAATATTAGGCGCGCTCTGAGAAAAGGGGGTTAAATGTATGTGCGTGAAGTGTCGTCGCAGATTAACCTTTGCAGTCCGCACAGGCTAATCAGGGACGACAGTTTCCGCTTTTATGCTATTTTTCGTTTAAAGAAAATTTCTTCTTAGCAAAAATCAAGTTTAGGCGAAAAGTGTCGTCCCTGATTATACTGCACAGGGACGACACTTTACGTACATGCACTTAACCCCCTTTTCACAGAGCGAGGCCAATTTTATATTAAGATATTATTTCGTAATGTATCCTAGGTTATGACATCCCTCAATTATCTGATGTTAACTGAATCTGTCATGTTAATATGGCTTAAAACTATATGTTTCCATACTTCACGAGCTTCTTTTAAATGAGAGCTGAACATTTTTGGAATTTATATTCAGTGTCGTCCTTTGGGGTTTTTAACTTTTAAAAGCCGTTTCACTTGTTTTGTGTAATAAATATTAAGGTATGGTAAATTAGTTGCATAAAATCATCACCGACCAGCATCACCCGACTTATCCATTCCCACACATATGTTTATGTTTGCATGGATCCCTTTTTACTTGTATAGTTTTCCTTAATTATATTATTAAAATTGCATGTTATTTTAACGAGTTTTTTGCTTCATAATATGATATTTTTGTCAAATAAAAATGAGCTGTAACGATTCAAATTAAAAGAGAAGTAGTCCGTGTGCTCGTATATCAATTTGAATTAAAAAAAAACGCATCCACACTTACCTCGACATACATAAAAATACGCATGTAGGCTTAAAAGTATGTAGTTATGCCTGCTTGCATAGCCATTGACAGAAATAAATAGCCACGCCTTTTGTTTGCTTTTACAAGGATTTAAAGACCATGCATTGGATTATGCAGCCGTGTGCGTTTTTTTTTTACCACTTTAACATGAGTCTCGTTCTGAGAAAGGGGGTCCGTACAGGCTAATCGGGGACAACACTTAACGCGCATGAATTAAACACCCTTTTCACAGAGCGCGGCCAAAATAAAGTAACAACTCAATTTGTGCAAAGAGTTTTACACTTAGTATGATGTCAAGTGAAAGTCAAGAACTCTAAAACTGCATACAAACATTAGTTGTTTTTTTTTAATTCTTGTACAGTTAATTATTTTTATATTTTTTTTTAACTTGTGTGTGTTCTTTATGAATATTTTTCTGAAATGAAATCTTCAGGTTATAAACTAAATGCCACCTGGATATTGCAATTGCGAGTGTAATAATACATATGAGCCTCGTTTTGGAAAATCTGGGCTTAATGCATGTGCGTAAAGTGTCGTCTCAGATAAGCCTGTAAAGTCCGCGCAGGCTAATCAATTACGACACTTTCCGCTTTTATGGAATATTTCTTTTACAGGAAGTCTCTTCTTAGCGAAGATCAAATCTATGCGAAAAGTGTCGTCTCTGATAAGCCGGTGAGGACTTCACTGGCTAATCTTGGACGACAGTTTACCCACATGCATTAAGCCCAGTTTTCCAAGAGAAAATATGTTCACCCATTCCGGCGTCCATAAAATGCAATTGTTTTAGAGAATTCTTCAACCAGGGCCTCATACCTTACTTTTTAAGATATGTTCTTGCTATTTTCCATTATTTTTCAAAGCAATGTATGCGTTGAATCGAATGAGTCGGCACTTCAGTTTTTATTGTAAGACATCTAATTGTTTACGTGTTCCTCATCAACAGTCTACCTACGCTCTCATCGTTTTGATTTATGCCAAAACTCTTTTGGAAAAAAAATATAGGTTTGGCAAGACAAGGGATAATAATACAATTCGTAAGTGTAAAAACACCTCGCAGTAGTTACCTCACCTATAGACGGATTGGAAAAAGTAGTCATTCGCGTGGATGTTGCGCATTTGTTCAAATACCATACAATTTAATTGACAGTGCAAACAATTCAGAATACGTGTACTAGGAATAAATTTAGTCTTGCTCTGTGAAAAGGGTGTTTAATGCATGTGCGTAAAGTGTCATCCGAGATTAGCCTCTGCAGTCCGCAGAGGCTAATCAGGGACGGCACTTTCCGCATTAACTGGATTTTTGCTAAGAAGAGACTTGCTTTAAACGAAAAATGTCATACAAGCGGAAAGTGTCGTCCCTACATAGCCTGTGCGGACTGCACAGGCTAATCAGGGACAACACGTTACGCATATGCATTTAACACCCATTTCACAGATCGAGGCTCATATAATATTACGATATTATTTCGTGATGTATCCTAGGTTATGACATCACTCAACTATCTGACGTTAACTGAATCTATAATGTTAATATGGCTAAAGATTATATGTTTTCAGACTTTCCGAGCTTCTTTAAAATGAGAGCGGAACATTTTTGGAATGTATATTCAATGTCGTCCTTTGTTTATTTATTTTTAACAGCCGTTTTACTTTTTGTTGTGTAAAACATAGTAAGGAATGGTTAACCGATTTATGTCTAACGTCTAGAAAAAAGGCCTTGGCAAACTGCGTAGACCAAGATGAGATGCCGCATGATGCGGCGTCTCATCAGGGTCTGCGCTGTTTGCTTAAAGGAATTTCTGTAAGAAATATTCTAAATATAGAAATAAATATACTAGACATCCCTTATTTTAGAAATTAATTGATGCAATTTAGAAGGATGGGAGAGAAGCATAAATGGGTTAATACGTTTCATACAATCATCGCCGACCAGCTCGACACCCCGACTAATCCACTCCCACAAATTGGTTAATGTTTGCATGGATATTTTGTTTACTTGTATAGTTTTCCTTCATTATTTTATCAAAAAAGATGCGTGTCATTTTAACGAGTTTTTTGTTTCATAATATGATATTTTTGTCAAAAAACTATATGAGCTATAACAATTAAAATTAATAGAGAAGTAGACTGTGTGCTCGTTGATAAATTTGAATTTTTAAAAAGAGCGTCCACACTTAACCCATTTATGACTAGTGTCTAGAAAAAAGGCCTTGGCAAACAGCGTAGACCCAGATGAGACGCCGCATGATGCGGCGTCTCATCAGGGTCTGCGCTGTTTCCTTAAAGGAATTTCGTTAAGAAATATTCTAACTATAGAAATAAATATACTAGACATCCCCAATTTTGGAAATGAATTGATCCAATTTAGAATGATGGGAGAGTCCACTGGGCATAAATGGTTTAAAAAGAGCATCCACGCTTAACTCGACATACATAAAAGTACGCATGTAGGCATAACAGTATGTAACTATGCCTGCATGCATAGCCATATGCAGAAATAAATAGCCACGCCTTTTGTTGATTTGTCAAAGGATTCACACACTATGTATTGGATTATGCAGCCATGTGCGGTTGTTTACCACTTTAAATGAGCCTCGCCCTGTGAAAAGGGGGTTTAATGCATGTGCGTAAAGTGTCTTCCCACCGGCTAATCCGGGACGACACTTTCCGCCTAACTTGGTTTTCGTCAAGAAGAGTCTTTCTTTAAACGGAAAATAATTTAAAAAAAATGTCGTCCCTGATGAGCCTCTGCGGACTGCAAGGCTAATCTGGCACGTCACTTTACGCACTTGTAGTAAGCCCCCTTTTCACAGAGCGAGACTCATATTGACAAACACAGTCATTGATTAACAGTTATTCACTGGTCAATGTTGTAACTGAAGTATTGTCTACTTAAAACTCTTACCTTTATCGCGTTTGACCCAAATAGTGCGGTATATGCTTAATGCGTCATTTCGGTCAAATTGTGTAAGTGGTAACTGAGGTCGTTCGACCTTGACTGACCAATCGACCTTGACTGACCAATCGCCACTGACGTATCACCACGGCCTGACCGAGTTAATGATGCTGAAAACATTTGGAGGAATAAAACTTGCTAGGACTGTTGAAAGTAATTATTTGATAATAATTTGTACGTGAAAGCTGGATATTATCTTAGTATAATTTTACAAGCTGAACAATTTTAAGTCGATAAGTTTGTATGAAGCCAATGAAATATATCAGTTTTAATCACATTAGTTATGCTTGAGAATTAATTTATTTTAAAATGATAGATTTCATTGTTTCATTTTCATTGTTTGACAGTTATTCAGTGGTTAATGTTGTACCTGAACTTTTATCAACTTAAAGCTCTTGATTGAAGACGTACTTTTCACCCAAACAGTGCGGACTATACTTTATACCTGTGATAACCCTTTATCGATAAATAGGACAAACCTCGCGCCATGTCGTTCAATGTTATAAGTCGGTCATCGAAGTGCACGTGGTCGTTCGACCTTGACTGATAGGTGACCACGGCGTGAACAAAATCTAGGTGACAATTGAGCGGAACACATAGATGAGGAATGATAAATGAAACTCGGTTGGACGGTTTACTGTAATCATTTGAATAACAATTTGTACGTGAAAGCTGGATAGTTATTTTCGTATGATTTTTAATGCTGAACAACTATTAGAATTAATAAAATTTGAACCAAATATATATCAATAAAAAGGCAATATACATCCGTTTAAATATAATGTCAACATCTATACTAATGTTACAGTTGGCGTATATTGACGTACTATTATTTTGTTGAGTAACATAACGAAAATGAAGTCCACATTTTTTTTTAAAAGAGCATTTTGTATCTTGTAAAATCTATGTTACCAGACCACATCTAGCGTTGCAATTTTGGCTATTGCTACAAGGAACACTGATTTGCTATGAGTTAACTTTATTTTTCAAAATATTTTACGAAATATTCGTTGTTTTTGATAGTTAATGGGGCTTTAAAAAAGCCTATTGAAGCGAGATTTATCAGACAAGAGTGAATGAATGTTCTGTGTATTTTTACTATGAGCCCGACTTGATTCCGAACTGAATATTAAAATGTCATAGCATATTTGACAACAATTTTTCACAAAAGTTTACCTGAAAAAAAATAGATTTAATTATAAATTGGTGATACTTAACTGTCATTGCGAACATTACTTTCAATTAAGTGTTTGCGCATGAACATGAGCTTCGTCCTAACATGTGAAGACAAATAAGTTGGTAAATGAATTTATACCTAAAACCGCAAATTCTAGAGAGAAAAAAAACGCATTTTATTGAAATTTTTGCATGTTACACCCATGCTCGTTATGATTCGTGACAGTGTCACGTGTTCTTCACCTTCCGACTTACCACGGTAAAGTTATACTATTTTCAAATAATCTTACAATCAAGTGACAAAGGAAGGCGTCAGTGTATATTTATTTGTAAAACTGCATGTTGGCCTAAACCCAGGCCACGTTTAAGGGGAAATAAAATATACCGGCTCAGAGATTTAAGCTCAGTATCCATAGCTGTATATATTTAAAAGTTAAATCACATAAACGTTGATGCACTGGAAAAAACTATAGTGACACTGACACTTTTTATTTCAATTGCGTCACACTTATCTTTGAAATATAAAAAGCGAAGTCGGTCGTTTTTATTTGGACAAACTTTCATTAAAAAAAATAAAAC
>VMBQ01003806.1:0-35183 GCA_007657795.1 Dreissena rostriformis | reverse complement strand
TATATATATATATACACATTGATCGACAATATTTTAAATTGTATGCGACCAATATACATAATGTATTAAATATCACTTTACATTTAACACCCAATCCTCTGTTTATTAATTATTGATTAGCTACCTCTTATTGAAAGTTATTGTGCTTTTTAGACTGTAGCAAAAAGAGCCTTTTCGCCCATCGGTAAACTGAAATTAATTTGTCTTTTCTGTTGTGGACAATATTTAGTTCCGTCCGGTATGCAGAGTACGTCGTGATTCACCATCAAAAGCAACGCTGAACTAAAAAGAGGATCCCAAAACACACCATATGAAATTAACCCTTTGCATGCTGGGAAATTTGTCATCTGCTAAAATGTTGTCTGCTGAATTTCTAAAATTAGCATTTTCTTCGATTTTTTTTCAAAGAATACTATCAGAATAGCAAACAGTTTGGATCCTGATGAGACGCCACGTTCTGTGGCGTCTCATCTGGATCCAAACTGTTTGCAAAGGCCTTTAAAATCCGGTTCCTGCGCTCAAAGGGTTAATGTTGATGTATTATCGTCGAAAAACACAGACATGTTTTAAATGCAAACTGTGTTAATTTTCTTTTTACAATTCAAACCATCCACCATCATCCCAGCGCACCCACTATACCACCAAAATATTAAACATAGCGACATCAGTGAAATGTCAGTGACTTTTAAGCTGAACTTTGGCGACCTCGTCTCGCGTAACCACAATACAACACAATGATCGCATCATCCTCCCCTATATGGTGCGATGTTTTGAAGATATATCTGATAATCATAAATCAGACATGAATGCATGATCATCAAATCTGATCATCGAATCAAAATGTCGGTTATCACCGCAAAACCTTGGGTTGACGTATACTGATTTGTGTCGCATAAATGGGTTACTTATCGCCTAACTGGGCCATTTATTTGGACGTGCGACCTTATTTGTCATTGTTCGTCTGTAATAAGAACGTGTATGTTTTGGAAAACTTATGTATACAGTGACCAGCTCTGCTACAGAATATTCACAATAATTATGCTACTGTTTAAAAAAGATTTTGATTTAATACAAAACATTCCCGAAAATGTATTTTGGTTATGAAAATTAAACGATTAAAGTACACAATTTTCATAGACATCCATAGTAGGAAGTTAAAAAGTTTTATCAGAAATGTTGGACAGTTTTAAAAAGGATTGTTTGCCGTTTCCGCTTTATGGACGTCTGCGCATGCGCGTTGTCTGTAGAATGTGCGTTTCCATCGTTCCTGAAATCGCCGAAAGCAGGTCTGTTTCTGTAAGGTTACGATCTACAGCTTTCTTTTCCTCCACGCGACTCACTACTGTGTAAGCATACTTGAATTTAAATGAATAATACACAAATCCCATACAATTTCATGTTACAAGTACATATAATGATATTGTTAAACAAGTTTAAAATGAGTTGCAAACATTAAATCGCTTTCTATTGTGTTATTTGCTCTTAGATTCAAACTGAAAATTCGCCGTTGAAGGATGCATAATTGAGATTACAGACATTCGGCTTAACTACTGATATATGAGTTTTCTGAGAAAACTGGGCAAAATGCTTGTGCGTAAAATGTCATCCCAGATTAGACTGTCCGCACAGGCTAATCAGGGACGACACTTTCCGCCTAAACTGGATTTTCGCTTAGAAGAGACTTCATTTAAACGAAAAATTCCATAGAAGCGGAAATTGTCGTCTCTGATTAGCCTGTGCGGACTGCACAGGCTAATCTGGGATGACAATTTACGCACATGCATTATGCCCAGTTTTCTCAGAACACGACACAAATGGCCAGCAGCGTTGTACATGTAGCTCACGGAACTAAAGTTCAAGAAATAGTACATACATTTAATGATTAAAGTCAAATGTTTTTAGTTCAATCAAGTATAGTAACTCCAAATTACTCTTCTTTGAATTAGGTGATGAACTGGCTTATAAATTCGCGGAAAATTTCTTACTGTCGGAGCGGATCCTTGGTCAAGTGGAAACGCAATGGCTTCACTAACCAGAGGTCGGTTATTCGAACCAACTCTTGAAATAAAAAGCTTACTCGTCTTTTGTATGCGACTTTCAACCGAGTTGAATCAAAGATACCCAGTGTCGCAGAAGGAATGGGCCGGGGCGTCTCCTGTAATTTTTCATTTAGATATAACAATTTTGGGGGACAATATCGGTATGGGACTGAATCCCGTTGCTTCATTTTTATAAAGAATACCTACTATCACTGAACAATGTTTCTAATCATGATCTTTTAGAACAACGTTACAACAGACATGCATTAATGCGTGGTTGGTGATAATACGTGTCGTGTTCTGAGAAAACTGGGCATAATGTTTGTGCGTAAATTGTCATCTCAGATAAGCCTGTGCAGTTCGCACAGGCTAATCAGGGACGACAATTTCCGCTTTTATGGAATTTTTCGTTTAAATAATGTCTCTTCTTAGCGAAAATCCAGTTTAGGCGAAAAGTCTCGTACCGGATTAGCCTGTGCGGACTGCACAGGCTAATCTGGGACGACACTTTACGCACATGCATTTTGCCCTGTTTTCTCAGAAAACGAAGCTTTGTATAAAGCTTCCACAAGCAGTTGGTTGAACATTACTCTGTTGTATTTGCTAGATACGAAAATACTTAAGCGCTGCTTTTAGATGCATGCATTTAATCCTTATGTGGAACTGTTGATAAGGATTGTGCTAAAATAAACAATTTTATGCTCATAGATCGATTAGATCAACCGTTTCTGAATTAGTTTGATTAAGAGTCAGAGCTCTATAAAGTGAACCTTAGTGAATATCATATTGAACACACTTTTATTCTCAATTTTAAAGATTTTTTTTTAATAAAAAACGGACCATTTCAATTTCAGCGAATAAAATATTAAAATAAAAAACATAATAACTGTCACATAATTCAGTGACATAAATATATTGATTGCCCTTCTGCTCAAGTGTGTTGTATTAAAAGTTGAGCTTGTGACGTAATAACCTAATCTAATTAACATTGAACAAATTAATGATCAATTACTAAATCATATAGAAATCAGTAATGTAGGATATGATTATTTTTGTATAACTAAGTAGACATTATTATCCTAAAGACATATACTAAATATTAAATCATGCATAAATTATGTTTATAAAACGTTACTGTTATTTTAATTTACATGTGACGTAGGAGCCTTAATCCAGTTAACATTTGAGAGGGTCAGTTATTTACAAACATAAAATGTCATAGTGTGGCCAGCTTTATTACAAGTTATGTAGTGATGTACCAAGCCTTCCACCATGTACTGTCAACTAATGGGCCAAATATGTCATTTAATAATCAAACTCTTTGACCTTTCCTGATATTACATGTTACTGTCTGTTTCGCTTCTATATAAACTGTCACTTGCTGCATTATAAAAGGAGTTTCACGCACACAGGCAAAGATGTAATTACGCTCGTTCTTGCTGTTTTGGGCGAGGCCTCCTTTAGGGGTTCGCTTGTAATTTATTTGATTAATTATTGGATTTGGACCTGGACATCGGAAAGTGTTTAAATAAATTTATGGAGCACAATAATATGGAAACTTTGTCTATGTGTTAGCGTCATTGTTAAGATTGAATAACGCAACAAGCTTTTTCAAGGCCTGTTTAAAGTTCGCATTGAAAAGCAGTTTTAACTTTAACCAATGTCACATTAATAAGGTGACATAAATGTATTGATCGCCTTTCTGCACCAGTATAGTGTATGTATTTGCGCTTCAAGCCTTGTTTGAAGTTCGCATTTAAAAGCAGTTTAAACTTAAATCGATTGCTAAATAGATCTCCTGTCTACAGGTATGCTTATACTAAGTCTATCTAAATAATTGCGATCATGTCACGCGACCGAATTTCGCAGGTTGTGCGCTAGTGCATGTTTCTATCTACTGATACAAAAATGTAGGACAAGCATAGCTCCATTTGACCGAAGGTTTATACCTTGTTAATTTGTAACTGTTTCGATGGGCGTCTTGAGATGATTTATGGTTTGAAGCTTTAATACGAGGCTAAAAACAGACGCTCGCATTTCATTGTTCTTGTGCTAATATTGAAACTGTCATAATGTTCATTCGAGAGTGGTTCCATATGTTTTATAAACGAAACGTTTAAATTGGATTTTTTCATTTGATGTTACTTTTTATAATGGGGATAGCTTTTATTGAGACAATATTGCCCATAAAACAAGAACTGCGTCCTAATTTTAAAACATGTAGGTCATTGTACTGGTAAAAAGACTACTGTATATTTGATTCGTCTCAATGTTACCTTACTAAGGGTATCACGTTTAAACGGTCGCGTTTCGGGTTTTGCTCAAACACGTTTACAAAAACAGTAAACGTTTAAACGACAGTCAATATCAATTTAATAAATATTGGGGTGCAACTAACGTAGCCGACTAGCCATACGAAGTATATCGATTACGAACTGCGAAATCAGGGTTTCTTGCGGTAACTCCGGGCACTACCGAATTCGGCAGTAATTTTCTGATTGGTTAGCGGATGGCTAGGACGTGAACGGAAACTTACGGAAAATATTCGCTATTTTCCGAAAATCTTACAACTTGGCAACGAAACAGTGCATATGCGGCAATCTTGAAATGTTTTAAGTGATTGATTAGCAAAGTAAAGCACTGCGGTAGCATGTTGAAAAGCAATATTTTAACCAAATTATATATTGATTACGTCGATGCTAGTTAACTGGTTTTTCATTTTCTGCATTCAAACGATATGCACATTGTATTTCATGTGCAAAATATGTACATTTTTTTGGGAGTGTCGTTTTCGGATACAGAATTTTTCGTCGATTTACATTATTTTTGGCGTTCTTTAAATTGTTTTTATAGATTGAAGAATACACATGTGGTGATACGGATGGTCTGGTTTATAATATTTTATGGTTTTAATATGACGTCATTGCGCGAATGGGATATGCACTGAAAATAACTGCCGGGAATAATTACTACGTGTACTTTCAGTTTGGAAATGCGATGGTACTGATGCTTTTTAAACGGACATAGGGAAACCGTTTAAACGGTAACGTTTCGTTTATTTAATTTCGTTTAAACGTGTAGAAAAATCTGTAAACGTGATACACTTACTGGTGTAAGGTAACCTTACCCCAGTTTCAATTGTTTCGTGGTATCTATTTCCAGATTTTCTATGTGATCGAGAGTTTTCTAGCCGGCCATCTGCCTGGCAAAGAAGTGATCGTCGACGAGTGGCCGCAATGGACCTCTATAGTTATCCGAACGAGAAATGAATCTGAGGTAAGTCATATGTATCATGCGTTCATTTGCAACCAGGGTGTCATGGAGCCCAAACACTGAGCACGTTCTTAGACAGTTCGACCACGTTCTGAAGAAAATGCAGAACGGGATGTGAACTTGCTTGAACGTGAAGTTTTAGTCAGAAAAAATCTACAATATGATTGAATGACGTTCATACACAGTTCGCGCAACGTGCAGCTCGTTCCTATCCCGTCCTATCCCGTTGCCAGTCCGTCTTTATCCAGTTCAAATCTGGTCAATTTTCCCATTGTCCCCGTTGCTATACCGTTTACAGTCAGAGCAAACCCGTCCTTAGCCAGTTCGATTACGTTCGTTCGCAGTTCTTCTTTATTCGCTGTGCAGTGGTGACTCGTTCAAAGGCAGTTCTCACTCCGTCACGTTGCAGCCACGTTCTGCACGGCGATTATAAAACCGACTACGTTCCCGCCAGTTCTCATTTATGTTTCACGCTTTAAGCCGACCAGACGTACATTTGTAAGGCCTCCAAGAAATAATTCCGCCAAATTGGCAGTGCGGCTAAAGGCTGCCGCAATTAAAAAAACACAAATCAATATCTCAACTAAAAAACGTCAAGAAAATGCAGTTTTCCAGTTCAAATCGGGTCAATTTTCCTATTGTCCCCATTGTACCATTTTCAGTCAGACCGAGCCCGTCCTCAGCCAGTTAGATCACATTCGTAAGCAGTTCTTCTTTATTCGTTGTGCAGTGGTAACTCGTTCCTAACCCGACCTTAGTACGACCTATCCGTTCCCAGTACGTTGTTACTACGTTAAATTGTAGAACGGGATGATCGGAAGAAAATTTTGAGTAGGCTCAAAGTTCTGAAACACCTCTCACGTTCAACCCCGTTCCAGGCCGTCCGTTCGAAGACAGTTTGTAACACGTTGCTACTATGATCACTCCGTTCTCACACAGTTCGAGCCCGTTTAGTCACATTTTCCAGAACGTACTTCGAACGGAGTCAGTGTATCGGGGGTATCAACGAAGTTTAAAGTCCTAGAAATTGGATAGATTATAAACTAGTTTCTATGATAAAACTACGGATATAGCATACTTTGCAGACCTCTCATAAGATTTCATTTTTGAAATGTCGGATCAAGGTCAATTTCACAGTAGCTAGAATAAAGAAAAAACAACAGTTTAAAAGGGTGAAAACTTATTAATTTGGATTTTGAACAAAGCATATGTTTTAAAAATACCATTCCCGTATCGAACTAAACAACAACCATTTAGTGGTTTTGCTCATCTACCAAAAGGCTATCGATGCTTTTCTATTGCGACCGCTCTATACATTATTATATAAAGGTGTCGTCAAATATGCGTATGAATAACGCACGGTAATTATTACCTTAATTTAGAATCGGCTACACATTTTAACGGAATATGCACGAGGGCGTTGTTTAATGTATCGTATAGTACATATTTCAATTTATAAATTGTCAAAAGTACAGCGTCAGTACATCCGGGTCTTAAATGTTCATGAGTGATACGCGTGAATTATGTACAAGGACAACTTTCACTCATCGTACGACTATTAACCACGAGTGTCATCTGTCTAGTGAAACAGATACGTATCGCAAAAAGACTTTTCAATGTCTAATTGAATCTCGCTCTGTGTAAAGGGGGTTTAATGCATGTGCGTTAAGTGTCGTCCCAGATTAGCCTGTGCAGGGACGACACATTCCGCTTGTATGATATTTTTCTTTTAACGAAAGTAGCCCTATCTTCTTAGCAAAAAAATCTAGTTGATGCGGAAAGTGTCGTTCCTGATCAACCTGTGCAGACTGCACAGGCTAATCTGGGACAACACTTTACGCACATGCGACCCCCTTTTCCCAGAGCGAGGCTCATATTCATGCGTATATAAATGATAGTCCCTTCATCTGGTTGTCATACCTATTTGCAACTGCTAATTTAAGTTGAAGTGTATAATTTATATTTATATCAGTTGTTTACTCAATATATGTACACGGTATCGTGTAAATTAGGCACACTACTGATGACGACGACGATATTGTTGGAGACAACAGTTTAAGTGGGGATGCTGAGTCTGTGTAAGTGGAAATTATGGCAGATGAAGATGTACATTGATCGAGGGGCAATGATGATATTGTTTATACTGATACTGTTGATAAGTAATGTTTATGGAAACATTTACAAGAGTTCCTGAAATTTATCAAAGTCTCTCCATATTTCGTGTTGCAGTATTTTTGCATTAAAGTGGCTTAAAGCTTTTAGGGCCACAGTGTTGCTAAAAGTTGAACGTAAAACTATAAAGATGATACTAGATTAGTGTTGAACTCAGATAAGTTTCTTTAGCGAGGCTTAGAAAACCTAAACCACGAGCCTGTGCATGCAGTGGTTTCATGCTGAGTAAATAAACTTATATGTGTCCGACGCTAACCTGGTATTTTTGTGTCGCCTGACTATGGTCAGGGGACATATAGGTGTTACTTCGTCGGCGGCGTCCGCGGCGGCGGCGTCACACTTTTAGAAAAAGGCTCACATCTTCTGTGTCCCTTCAGATATTGCTGTCATATTTGGTATGCATGTGGATCTGGAGAACACCTTTTCTATGGGCATAACATTTTTGACCCCTGTGACCTTGACCTTGAACTTAAGTTCAGCGTTCAGGTTTCGAAATCTGCGACCGCAATTCGAAAAAGGCTAATACTACTGTGTCCCTTCAGATATTGCTTTCATATTTGGTATGCATGTGTATCTGGACAACACCTTTCCATGCGCATAAAATGTTTGACCCCTGTGACCTTGAACTTGAGGTCAGCGTTCAGGTTTCGAAATCTGCGACCGCGATTCGCAAAAGGCTCATAACTACTGTGTCCCTTCAGATATTGCTTTCATATTTGGTATGCATGTGTATCTGAACAACACCTCTCCATGCGCATAACATTTTTGACCCCTGTGACCTTGACCTTGAACTTGAGGTCAGCGTTCAGGTTTCGAAATCTGCGACCGCGATTCCAAAAGGCTTCAGATAGTGCTTTCATATTTGGTACGCATGTGTATCTGGTTAACACCTTTCCATGCGCATGAAAGTTTCGAACTTGGGGTACGCGTTCAGGTTTCGAATTTGCGACCGCGATTCAAAAAAAGCTCATAACGTCTGTGTCCTTTCAGATATTGCTTTCATATTTGGTACGTATGTGTATCTGGACAAGACCTTTCCATGTGCAGAAAAGCTTTGACCCCTGTGACCTTGACCTTATTTTGGACTTAGACTTATTGAAATGGGCCAATTTCTTGGTTAACCCATTACCATCAGGCGACACATCCAACTCGCGGAGCTCTAGTTTATTTATGCCAACATGTTTCTGTCTTCATTTCGAACGCAAGAAAAAACAAAAGGTGGAAAACACCACACACAATAGCATATCAAATGACGTCATTAAAAAAAATGACGTTACTGTATTGCGCGTGTTTGCTCTATCAACGGATCTACATCAACATTTATCAGGACAGATGGATGTTATCTCGTTAATGCGGGTATAATGATGGGATAAAGTCGATAACGATAACAGAGACGGGAGGATGGTGATTATTGTGACCAGGAAAAAGAAATGTGATGTAGACATATAATAACTCTGGAATTCACCACGTACAAAACATTCCACATATTTTTCTGAATTGTTTTGTTTTAGACTCAACCCTTTTTCCGAAACACGTACATGTGTCATGCGCGCAGCGCAAGCGCATTGAAGTACTTCCTGCAGAGACCGGATGTGATCAACTGGCGTAAACCGTGCGATTTTACAGGTTTGCATCTAATTATGGCTTATATCATTTGTGTTGTGCTGAATGCAGGTCAAGATAGCATCGTGCGAACCTAAAATCAAAATACAATAAATAGAACCAGCCATTTTGGATTTCATTTTTTTTTTTTTGAGAATGAGAGGTTATAAAAGGTTACGTGTTTTATGTCAATTTTCACAATTACCAAGGTACTTCCCAATCTATCAATATACTTGGTTGGAATAAACAAAAACCAGCACAAACCTCAAAATATTTACCTTAGAAATGACACACTGGCGTAAAGCGGCATAAAGGCTGCCATTTTTAAGCAAAAATAAAAGAAAGGATGTGAGGCTAGAAACCACTAAAACAATGAAGTTCACAGAAAACAGGGGTTGATTTCTTAATGCTTACATCTATACCATTTACATTGATACAAAGGCACATGATTTAATTTGTTTTTCTAATTCTGTGCACGATGCATTCAATCATGATTACCCATTATAAAACTGACAGCCTGTAACCATGGTAACCCTGCTGTCTGGATTACCGGTGTGCGCATATGTAACCCTTTGAGCGCTGGAACCGGATTTTGAAGGCCTTTGCAAACAGTATGGATCCAGATGAGACGCCACACAACGTGGCGTCTCATCAGGATCCAAACTGTTTGCTATTCTGATAGTATTCTTTGAAAAAAAATCGAAGAAAATGCTAATTTTAGAAATTCAGCAGACGACATTTTAGCAGACGACAAATTTTCCAGCATGCAAAGGGTTAACCATATTACTTATTCGATTAGCATGCGAATGGCTTTTAGCTTGAGGTTAAGAAGAAACATCCGATTCCCAGAGTTCAAGTTTGTTTTAACAAAGACGCATTACTATCGCGATATAAATGTCTTGGTCTTTAAGAATGCATCTGGTAATATAATCATTTTGTTAAAATACACCTTGAGCCACACAATCGCATTCTACCGTTGTCGGGTCGGGTAAAAAGATGTTGGTGAAGACAAGTTGTGCGTGTTAAGTGTAACGTCGTACGACAAAATATAAAAGGCCTTGGCGTAATAAGATTTCAGTGCAAAGCCGTTAGCCCCGGGATGATCTTTGACCTTTTTATATCTCTGCCCCATGATTAACCATTGCCGAAACGCCTGTTTAAACAATTTACCTGTATATATTTATAACATTCTCTTTACAGGAAAATATTATAATATAATTTAATCATTTAAGCAATGTCGGGCTAAAGCCACGTATTAATTTAGGGAAGTTTTAGAAAAGATTCGTCCAAAAACAATCTTGAGACCAGTTGTCCAGTGACATTCATAAAACAATCTAAGTAGACCGTTCAATTGATGTCAGTTAAAAAAAAAAAAAATGGATTTTTTTTGCTGTTTTCAACAACATTAAAGTTATGTGGCGGTGGTCCATTATCCAACTCACACTCGGAATACCTGGTTTACTACAACTTAGTGCACACAATTATTCAAGTAACTGACTACTGCCCTACTTAAATAGAGGAAGGGTGAGAGTGTCGTTGAAAGGAGGAAGGGTGAGAGTGTCGTTGAAAGGAGGAAGGGTGAGAGTGTCGTTGAAATGAGTTCATGACCGAAGAAACTGAAATTTCATCTTTTACTTGTTGTGAAAGAAAATGTTTCATATTGTCCATTCACTCGACTTGCAATCCTTGTTAAACGGTTACAACACACTTACTTTCCCGAAAAGACCACACATCGAGGTGATTTGAATAAACTTTTAAACGTTGTATAGTGTTGATGCTGGAGAGGATTTTCATGATCATCATTTGTCGTTTAGGTGTACCACGAGATGTTGCTCCGGTGATCAACAACCTGGCCACCAAGCATTTGGGGCGGGTCAACTCTCTCGAGCCCAGGTTTATGTACGCGTGGACGAAGAAAGACCTCCCGACGATGCCCGAGTAAGTACGAGGTGAAACAAGGATTGCAATGAGGCGTGGACATATGTTTGTTTCAGATCACTCGACCTATTGTTAAATACAATGACCCTAGAACATGTGATTGTATAAGTCATATTGTTTTTATTTTATTTGCGTTTTCGAGCCCCCTTTATATCTAGATACAGATTTTCATTCTTGCGTCCGGACTGTATCTTTAAAATGTATCAAGTAGTTTTAAAACATTCACCACAAATGATCACTATGTGGCTTTAATCGCGTAATCCTGTGGCCATAACTCTTAAGTTCTGTGTCACAATTATAGGGAATCAAATATTGGCAGTACCATAACACGGCATATTTCTAACTTAATAGTCGCCATAGTGTTGAATTACCATGATATCAAGTTATGGAACAGACTTCATTTGTCTTAAACAAGGAATTCATTTTAAGTTCCTACTTTGGAATTCGTCAGTGTAGCCTTTTATAGATCACATATTGACAGTTTTATTGCGGAAAACCCTACTTTCGCGTGTCGTTACCGTCAACCGAACTACTTGTAACATTATTTTGTTATTTCAGGGTACCCGAGGGCCTTCGCCTCTCCAAGCTAACGGCCGAGGACGCCGCCACCTTGCGGAAGGACTGGGAGGGCAGCCGCTACAAGGAGGACCTCGAAGGGTACTTCCGGGCGGTCATCGAGCAATTCGAGAGCAGCTGCCTTCGCGACGAGCAAGGCGACCTTCTCGCATACGCGTGCATGCAGTTCAACGGATCGATCGCGATGATTTTCGTGAAGCCGGAGCACCGCGACAAGGACTACTTTAAGATCGTCTTGTCTGATCTGGCGCGGGCGCGGTTGAGAAAAGGGGAGGTGGCGTACGGGTTCATCCCGACCAACGACTCGGATCTCGTCGACCAGATGCGCTCCTTGGACTTCGTGTGGGTACCGACCGGCGATATGGTATGGATGCAGTGCGAGCCCCTGCAAGTGAACCGATCAAATTTGCCATCGGTGTCAACGTCGTCGGCGTTTTCCTTCTCACATTCCTCAGACGATATTATAGACTGCGTGTGCTCGTCGGCGGCAAAAGTTCCAAAGGCGGCTGACCAATGCCGGCGCGAGTTCGATGCCAAGCGGATTACAAAGTCGACGGATCCTACCGAAACGCTGACGACGCTGGTGTCGCAGACGTCATGACGTCACATGAAAATAGTATAACAATAACGGAAGTATGACATTTGGCGTCAACTGATGGGTTTATGATGTCGTTACGTCAAGTAATCGAATTATGATGCCATGATGTCAACTGTAGGGTGTAAAATGACATTGTAATGGCGCGATTTCGGAGCTTTAATTTGATTCGCGCACAAGCGTATGGGGGTGTTTATTGATAGCAGCGGTGGTCTGTGATGCCTATTATCAAAAAGCTGTTCTTTCCCCGTTTCTTTCTTTGAATGTTATTTTGAAAAATGACATGACCGTATTTCATTTACATTTGCGAAATGGCAAGCTAGCGTTTCATGTACATCGCCTATTACTATAAAACAACAGTTATAGTTGAAATTGCGTTTTGGCGTGTTGTTGTTTTTTTCTGTCAAAAAGCACCTTTGCTAGTTTCTTTATCCGATGTGTTATTTTATAGCTTATTAAGCCATCATGTAAGAACATATTCTTTAATAAATATGCAAGTCATTAATGAAGGGCCATGCAACCAATGGCTCCTCCTCCTGTTTACACACAAGTCTTTTCATTTGCACACATACAAATTGTTAAGCCCTCGGGTTTAATTGCCATTGGTCATTATTTGAAAATCCATATAATTCAAACATAAACAAGAGAACGTCTCTGGCTGTGTATGGTATAGTGCGGACACACTAGTATAAGGTTGTTGTTGTTGTTGTTTTTAGCGAATATACAAATGTAGTCTCTAGACTATCATTTTTACCTTCAAAAGGATAACATATACGTCACACGGTTACGCCGTAATTCAATTTGCTTTTGACCTTCATGTTAGTCTGCGGTTTAAATGCTGGACAACGGCTGTTAAATTAAGGCATTAACGTATCAAAAGTTGCTTCTGATTACGTTACTAAAAGTATTAAATGCTCCGACCAGAAACGATATATTATGTCTGTCATATGTTCAAAAGTTAAATATTTTCGGTCAAATGATTGTTCCGTATGTATAGACACAGCCGATATATTTGTGTTACTTTTTTTTCAATTGAAAATCCTTGAATTTACGTATAAGTGAAACATTTACTTAATTAATCTATAAGTGAAATACATCTTGATTGTATCAACCATATAGTGTAGGCTATGCGACTAGTAATAGCATTCTTTACCCCTAACTAAACATTGTTGCAGTTTGTGATGTGTTTGTCGCAATTGCACTTAATGTTGCTTTTGTATTTTAACTGACCTTCACTAAGGCTAAACATACATATTTGTTCAGACTGTGGTTGTGTTTATGTGTATTCCATGTCCTTGAAGACTCGCAACGTTCGCAAATGACATTTTGAATGCACCCAACAAGCGCTGTTATTTGTGTCGTGTTCTGAGAAAAGTGGGCAAAATGCTTGTGTGTAAATTGTCATCCCAGATTAGCCTGTGCAGTCCGCACAGGCTAATCAGGGACGACAATTTCCGCTTTTATGGAAATTTTCGTTTAAAGGATGTCTCTACTTAGCGAAAATCCAGTTTAGGCGGAAAGTGTCGTCCCGGATTAGCCTGTGCGGACTGCACAGGCTAATCTGTGATGACACTATACGAACAAGCATTTTGCCCAGTTTTCTCAGAACACGCCACATTTAGTTCCTTCTGTTACTTGTCAGGCATTTACGTCTTATTGTCACAACACCGCGTTGTCATTTTGTTCCATATCTTTTTTGTCTGGCATTAATGTTTTAATGTCACTGTTAATCGCGTGTTGTAGTTGTATCATGTATGGCTTAAGCGCGAATCATGAATTTCCAGTTTGACTATGTCTTTCATAATCACATGAACGCAACCAAAATTGTTTTCAATCCTTAATGTATGGTTACTAAAGTGACTCTAAGAAAATAATATGAACATATATGATTAAATGACTTTGAATGGCATATGAAAGCTATTACTTAACCATTTTACCAAAATTATATTATTGTATTTCCTTATGATAATTTGTGAAAGCATGTTTTTTCGTCATGACAAGTTAACCAATACTTATATATCCCCGCTGCCGGTGCATGTGAGCTTAGTCAGTGATCGCCATACCGCATAGATGTGGCTCTTCCGGGAACTCCGGGTACCGCCCCCCCCCCAGCACAAGGTTACATCAAAATTGAAAAAAATATTTCAGTAAAAACTAAACTGCTGGAAAAGGCCGCTATATTTCAAAACTCGTCCAAAATTTCGTGAGAAAAGTTGAAAGGAAGGACGAATTTTGAAATATAAAGACTTTTCACAGTTTGAAATACAAGAACACCTATCTCTTCTTATACGCAAACTGACATAATCTTGCGCATGTCTAACTACATGGGTATGGGCTGTATACACACACGTGCTTATATGGCGTATCTATTTAATTGCTTAAGTATGTTTGTCGTGAATGATGACATGTTAAACAAGACTTGTACATCTACTTTTCCTAAAACGTTAATTGGCGCATTTCCAACTTCAGGTTTTTGAGTTTTGTCATTTGTTATTTCACGATACAGAAGCACATCTTAAACGTTGTATACACGCATCTGCTTAAATGGGCGGAAATATTTAATTGCTTTAATACGCGTGTTTAACAATGTGTTATGAACAGAACAGAACATATTTTATGGGGCAAAAATGCGCCATGACGTCATTAATCCAGCGAAAGTTTCCTATTTTACTCTTCTAATGTTAATATAATTAAATAAATAATCGAAAAACAATGCATTTAATAAAGAAAAAACGTAAAATGTGTTCGTTTTCGGTAAATTATCGAATGTTCTTCACTCGCGATAAAAAAGGTTGATTTTTTAATTTCTCGGATCACTGGTGAATTTAAATCGATAATCTTCCAAAACCAACAAATATCATTTATTTCGCGATTCCTACATTTTGTTTAGAAACATTGCTTAAGTACTATTCATTTCGTTTGTGTATAAACCTATCGTTATTATTTGCAAATGCACATGTTAAAAGTCGTTATTTATTATGCTAAATAAACTATTTTTGCTGCGAATTCGTGTATTTGTGTCATTCATAACTTAACATAGTGAATAGTAGTTAGGGGACGTTACGCGTTTTCTTCCCAAATACTTTAAGATTTGTTTTTGTAGAAATCATTTCCAATGGACATTTAACATTGAAGTCGTGACGTCCGTATTTATAGCAAGCAGACAAGAACAATTTATTGTAACTATAAGTTCAGCTATGAGAGATTTAATATATAAAAGCGTTCCCATTTTTTAAATATTAAATGACGAATTTTATTTGTGTCCAACTTGTAACATATGTATACGTATCTTATGTTATGACCTTTCCCTTTAAAAAGAACACAACGTTCTTTAGTGCACATCTATTGAACAATAAGTATTTCCATTTGCAAAATATTTGTGTTGGTGAGCCATACGGTCTAAATGCCGTTAAGATAACGTGTTTAGAAGCTTTCTTGCTTAACAATGACACTATTTGAACATGTATGTGCTTTGTCTTACAAACCTTTATACACGATCAATTCTCCGTTTGTGCAAGGTACGGCATTGACACACTAGTGCGCGGTTGTTGTTGTTTTTCTAGAATGTATATATGTTGTCAAACATATTGTTGTAACCTTCAAAAGGTTCCCATACATATTGTACAGAGGTTACACAGCGATAAGATGTGCTCGTTAACAGTCTAGTCTAACTCTGCAGTGTAAATGTGGACAAATGCTGACAAATGAAGGTATTAACACATAAAAATTAATTTCCGATAACAAAACATACCATACACATCGTTTGTCAGTTTTTCTTTTCGCTCATTGATCGGCGAAATAATGGTTGTGTATTGATAAGGCTCATTTTATATATATGCTAAATCAGGAATAACGAAACAACAGAAATGATTCCAGAGACAACATCTTCATACCATACACTTGTATTTTATATTATGCAAGTGACCAATTTCCTTTACAATACAGAACAATGCATACAGCAATTACAATAATATAAAAATGATTAACCCTTTGCATGCTGGGAAATTTGACGCCTGCTAAAATGTGGTCTGCTGAATTTCTAAAATTAGCATTTTCTTCGAATTTTTTTCTAAGACCACTATCAGAATAGCAAACAGTTTGGATCCTGATGAGACACCACGTTCTGTGGCGTCTCAGCTGGATCCAAACTGTTTGCAAAGGCCTTCAAAATCCGGTTCCAGCGCTCAAATGATTAAAGCAACTGGCCACCGCCTTAGAATACTCAATTCAACTTAAGCGGGACATTTTTTTAATGATGTAATTTTTCAATTGTAGAATATTTTAATTGGTCATGTATTAATAAAGAATGAGTATCATATCTGTTTTGTACCTACCAATATTTATAATAATTTAACGCCATAGTAAACATGGTAACAGTAATTTATGTGTGTGTCGTAATTTCACGTACTGTTGCTTTTGTATTTAACTGACTGTCACTAAGGATTAACCTGCAGTTTCTCATGATGTGAGTCGCGTTTTGAGAAAACTGGGCGTAATGCATGTGCGTAAAGTGTCTTCCCAGATTAGCCTGTGTAGTCCGCACAGGCTAATCAGGGACGACACTTTCCGCTTTTATGACATTTTTCGTTTAAATGAAGTCTCTTCTTGGCAAAAATCCAATTAAGGCGGAAAGTGTCGTCCCTGATTAGCCTGTGGGCACTGCACAGGCTTATCTGGGACGACACTTAACGCACATGCATTATGCCCAGTTTTCTCAGAACGCGACTCATGTGCTTATGTTTAATACCGAATGTATCTTACCTGTCATTGAAGACTTTAAACGTTTGCAAATGACATTTTTAGTACATCCAAGTAGATTTGTTATTGAGTTCGTTCAGTTATTTTTTCTAGAATAAATGTCTTATTTTCTCAAAACAGTCACATAAAAACAGTAGTTGTTCTATGGATCTAACGCGCATCATAGACCTGCTAGTTAAACCATTGCGTTCTATGGATCTAACGCGCATCATAGGCCTGCTAGTTAAACCATTGCCTTCATAATCAATATGAACTCAACAGAAATTGATTTTAATTATGAATTAGTGTTTACCATAGATCCTTCTTTATTAAAATGATAATACTATACTAGCTATACAAATCTGTATATGAATATAATACGATACAAACTAAAATACAGACAAAATATTCAAATGTATATTTCATAAAATCAATTGAAAAACAAATGGCGCTGTTACTGTCAATGGTGTTTCTGCAAAATACGTTTTGTTTTCTATTGCAAATGCAGTTTATCAAAGAGCGAGCAGTTGACTGTGCATAATTGTATCATTATTATGTTATAATACTTTCAAATTGCGCTATTATGCCTGATTATATAATAAAGTTATCCACAGGGATATGGTAGACATTTAAATATTTGAAGAAAAAAAGCATGCCAATTCCTTATATCAGTGAACGACATGCACATTGAGAAGTGCGAGTCAGCTGTAAGTAACCTGTTTTAATTACGTTNGTGTTCTGAGAAAACTGGGCATAATGCATGTGCGTAAAGTGCCTTCCCAGATTAGCCTGTGCAGTCCGCACAGGCTAATCAGGGACGACACTTTCCTCTTTTATGACATTTTTCGTTTAAATGAAGTCTCTTCTTAGCAAAAATCCAATTTAGGCGGAAAGTGTCGTCCCTGATTAGCCTGTGCGCACTACACAGGCTAATCTGGGACGACACTTTACGCACATGCATTATGCCCAGTTTTCTCTGAACGCGACTCATGTGGTTATGTTTAATACAGAATGTATCTTACCTGTCATTAAAGACTTTAAACGTTTGCAAATGACATTTTTAGTTAATCCAAGTAGATTTGTTTTTGAGTTCGTTCAGTTATTTTTTCTAGAATAAATGTATTATTTTCTCACACAGAATTGCTAGTTAAACCATTGCAGTCAAAATCAATATGAACGCAACATAAATTGATTTTAATTATGAATTAGTGTTAACCATGGATCCTTATTTATTAAACAAAATAGTAATAAACTAGCTTTACAAATCCGTTAATGAATATAATACGATACAAACTAAAATACAGACAAAATATGCAAATGTATATTTCATAAAATCAATTGAAAAACAAATGGCGCTGTAACTGTCAATGGTGTTCCTGCAAAATACTTGTTTTCTATTGCAAATGCAGTTTATCTAAGAGCGAGCAGTTGACTGTGTGTAATTGTATCATTATTATGTTATAATACTTTCAAATTACGCTATTATGCCTGATTATATAATTAAGTAATCCCCAGGGATATGGTAGACATTTAAATATTTGAAGAAAAAAAGCATACCTATTCCCTATATCAGTGAACGACATGCACATTGAGAAGTGCGAGTCAGCTGTAAATAACCCGTTTTAATCCTTTGAGCGCTGGAACCGGATTTTGAAGGCCTTTCAAACAGTTTGGAACCAGATGAGACGCCACAGAACGTGGCGTCTCATCAGGATCCAAACTGTTTGCTATTCTGATAGTATTCTTTGAAAAAAAAATCAAAGAAAATGCATATTTTAGAAATTCAGCAGACGACATTTAAGCAGAAGACAAATTTCCCAGCATGCAAAGGGTTAAATACGATTCAACATACTGTCGTCTTGACCATTATTTAGTTTTGACAATATCACTTACCACAAAACAAAATCATACGACTTTGTTCTTTTAATTAAAGTAAGCCATATTTGAACTCGGCTTAGATATTTAAAAAAACATGACAAAGTTCGACCACACTAGCAAACCATTAGCTTTATGGTGAGATGAGCTAAAAATATATTAGTTGCCAGAAAAATGATTTCGCAGTACGTTACATAGGTGTTTTTTGTTAAATACAAAGCAACACCACTATTAAAGTTACACATAATATATGCTAGCTTTAGTCTGGTTCCAACAGGACTTTCGGGAGATCTTCCTAGCCCAGCTCTGGTACGTCATATATGACATCTAGCCACTTCTCGTTAAATGAAATGACACCAATGTGTTCCGCAGCTTGAAGCTGTGCAGTTTCAGAACATGCGAATCGCCTTCATCTTTCAGTTAAGGGGATACATACACATCGCTGACTTCAAGTTTGTTTTAAACGATGAACCAGTATCGCGATATAAATGTTTTTTTTTTAAAGAATGCATCTGGTAATATTTTCCTTTTATTCAAATACACCCAGAGCCACGCAATCGCATTCTACCGTTGTCGGGTCTGGTTAAGATGTTGGTGAAGTAGTTCGTGTAAATTGTAACATAGTACGACAAAATATACAAGGCCTTGACTTAATACGTTTTGAGTGCAAAGCCGTTAGCCCCGGTATGATCTTTGAACTTTTCAAATCTTTGCACCATGATAAACCATTGCCGTAATGCCTGTTTAAACTAGTTTAAATGCATTACTTTGTTCGTTTCTAGAATGGGGTTGATATCGTAAAATTCGCCTTATAGGAACAGATTACAATATAACTTAATCAATGAAGAAATTTCGCGCCAATTTAGTTTATTAGTATAAGTAGGTTTTAGGATATTGCAAACGTATACCCGACGTCGTAGACAAACGAAACGGACTACGCTTTGACCTCGTCAGCCCCCAGTGAAAATTGGGTATCAAAGGGTTATGTTTTCCTATATTGCAATACACGTACCTCCTCCTAAAATGCCGACAGGAGCAAGAAATACACGTGTTTGCGAATTGAGTATTTCTTATTGCTTGTATAACAATCTAGTTATCATAACAGCATACTTAAATTTATTAAACATTCAATAAAAACAACAACTCAAACGTGGCATTTATTATTATTTAAACCCTAAAAATGGTGCTTATTTGCACAACACTCTCTTCTCTGAATTGCTGCATGTCCAATTCGCACTGGTGACTTTAAAAGGGTGGTGTGCATCCTTTAATTTATCAGTTCCTCAACCTCAAGAACATTAATCATGGACAATTGGTTATGGGTACCTCGAGTTCGAGTACGATTGTCATTCTCATTATCATATTGCCTCTGTTGAAGCTGCCAAATTACATCTTTTAACATGTTAAATATATACAATATATATCAAGTTTGCTTTTAGTTTGGTCTTATAATAGATTAGTGTTTGTGAAATGTATAACTGTTATAGTTTAAGACCCTATTATTGTAGCAGAACCCGCTTCACTGTGGGATGATAATGAGTGCAATTCCATTCATGCATGTTAGTTTTTACTTTTGGTCGATTGATGCGGGGCATTTGTTTCATTTTGGCATCATTATAAAACCTCCTGTTGGTAAATTATAGGTAAAATAGACACTAGCATATACAAATTGATTATACATTTAAACTGAATGCTTAATTAGATTTTTGTTTGTAAATGTTCATGAACACGGTTTCAAATTGCAGTCAAAATGCTAAAATATGCCATCACATTTAATGAAGAAGATATGGAAAGTGCTTATTGCATTAAAGTATAGACAGAATGTTACAAAAATACTTTCAGATTATAAAATGTACAGTTTTGTTTTAGAAAATGACAAAAATGATGTCCATTCCTAGTTTGATGTCTTAAATAAAATACACATAATACATTGTTTATCATTATTGGTATAGTTCAGGGACAAAATATGACTTCAAATCCCTTCGTACAGTAATGAAATAATTACAAAGTTAATCATTGTTATTGAGCCTTTATTTATATATATTCATTTATCAGTATAACCTTGATGCATCTTCAATGTAATCATAACATGTAACATCACTTTTAAACACCAATAAAATAAGGATTTAGGCAGATTCAGTTAAATAAAAATCTCTGATTTTCTAACTAATAGTAAATTACTTGCAAAAAAGTATAGAATACTACTGTTATAGTGACTTAAGCTAAAGTGATTGTAATTTTTGGCTCCAATAGTTTCAACTCATATTACAGCATACATCTATTAGTTTAACTAACATCAATTGATCATTGATCAAATCATATTATTAGATATGTACGTGTAAAACAAAAAATACAATATGTATGTTTCTTTTACATCATATAGGATTTTTTATTTTATGACAAAGAAGAAAGGGAAGCTTTAAACAGTATCAAAAGGTCACAGTAAATATTCGGAATATCAACTTTTGTATTATTTCTTTTTTCATCAATGTCATAATTTATGTAACATGTTTATCAAACTGGAAGTCTTTTTTTAAATTTAATGATATTTTTTTTCGGTCATCCAGAATTGTCTCAATCCAGTGGTATTTAAACACTGTAGTTTTCTCACTGATTGTGGTCTTACCTGATTATGAGCCCCACGAGGTATCATAGGGAAGATAACTTGATGCTCATCAGTCGTTCATAATCCAGTAGACCTGTAAAAAGCCATCTTGCAAATAATACTCAAGGACAAGTACATATAGTTATCAATCATGTATATGTAGAGGAATACACAATTAAAATGTATGCATTAGGACTTATTTAGTACTGCACACTAATTATTTCCTAAATCTTTATTTTTGAAGCAACATTATATTATATAAGGCTGAAATACTAACACCCTGATTAATACATTTTATTTTTATTTCAAGAAAATGTGAACAATAATTAAAATTAATGAATAACATTAACACATTATTATAGCATAAATAAATAATAATGATAATTTGATAATAATTAATAAGGATAATTATGAATAATAGTCATGTTAAATAATAATAATTCACAAAATGTTGATTTATTAAAAAAAAATGTATTAACAAATAAATGCACCGAATTATAACAAAAACATACATTGATAATATTTTAAATGATCAACCCAGTCATTAATGTGATTAAAACATTTTTTTAATACATGAGCTATTATAATAGGTCTTTTTAGCCAGTACTACAATCGGCAATGAGTCTGTATTGCATTAATACGCCATTGTATTTTTCGATTTTCGTTCTTAAACTCAACACATATTAGTGTTAACATCGCAAAATTTAACATGAATTTAGTCTCACTTTCGGTTTGGATAATTTTGTTAACACGGTAAATTCTTTTTCAATATCGGACAATGACGGGGCCCAATAATGTTGGAAACGTGAATATTTTGTGTAACAGGTCAAAATGCACAACAAATGAACGTTGACAGTGCTCTTAATATCTAAATTTCGGAAGAAATTTTGGCGTTAGTTCAACCCACGTCGTATAAAGCCTTATAAATATAGACGGATCACCATTTGGAAGGTAAATGAATACAAGATGGCGACCGTTACACACGAGATCTATCTTGCGGAGGAGTCCGGAGATAGTCGATGTATCAAGATTGTCGGTAGCCATGCAAATTGGATACCATGAACTACTTTTAATTATTTAACGGTTTAAGGTGCGGTAAATCTAACTAACCTCTTATCAATTTGATATGGCCAAAGGGGAACATTTTACCTATTAATGTCTTGCAAAATATGCCACACCATGACGTTTTATACCTATAATATGATTAATGCAAATATTCGTTTTGAAATATAATTGAAAGTACATTTTATTGCGAATACAAGATCAATACAAAATCAATACGAGATTAACACAGGATCAATACGAGATCAATACAAGCTCAATACATGATCAATATATAGATACCGGGTAGACTTTCATTTTCCTCCATTCATGAAGAGCATAACATTTAATACATATTATAAACAATTAAAGACAATCGAATATATTCACATACAAGAGATCAAAATGAAAAAACTCAATACATGATCAAACAAGATCAATACAAGATCAATACAAGATCAATACACGATCAATACAAGATCAATACAAGATCAAAACAAGATCAATACAAGATCAATACAAGATCAATGCTAGATCAATACAAGATCAACACAAAATCAATACAAGATCAATACAATATCAATACAATATCAATACCAGATCAATGCAAGATCAATACAAGATCAATACAAGATTAAGACAAGATCAATACAAGAACAATGCAAGATCAATGAAAGATCAATGCAAGTTCAATGCAAGTTCAATGCAAGATCAATACAAGATCAATACAAGATCAATTAAAGATCAATACAAGATCAATACAAGATCAATACACGATAAATACAATACCAATACAAGATCAATACAAGATCAATACAAGATCAATAAAAAAAAAAAAATCAATACAAGATCAATACAAGATCAATAATGATCAATAATGACCAATAAAGATCAATACAGATCAATACAGATTAATAAAAGATCAATACAAAATCAATACAAGATCAATATAAGATCCATACAATATCAATACAATATCAATACAAGATCAATACAATATCAATACAAGATCAATACAAGATCAAAACAATATCAATACAAGATCAATACAAGATCTATACCAGATCAATACAATCTCAATACAATCTCAATACAAGATCAATACAAGATCAATACAATATAAATGCAAGATCTATACAAGATCAATACAAGATAAATACAAGATCAATACAAGATAAATACAAAATCAATACAATATTAATACAAGATCTATACAAGATCAATGCAAGATCAATACACTATCAATACAAGATAAATACAAGATCAATACGAGATCAATACGAGATCAATACAAGATCAATACAGCTGCCACGTATATTCAGTTTATATGCAGTGACGCGTAATAGCTAACATCACGGTTTTATTGGCAATTTAAACAAAACGTGAATTATTTATGTGTTGAGAATAGTTTTCTCTTAAGGCCGAATCTCATGATTGCGAGAGAATTTGCTGAAATGTTAAATGTTGTATTTATAGACAAAAGCCAGCGGTAGATGAGCGACAACTTATTGACAACCGATAAAAATAACCACACCAATACACATATTCAAGGTAGTTTTGATTTACAGAAGTTGTCAGAAGTTAGCATTCTTATTAAGTAAACTGAATTTCCTACATGATACTTTGTCATTCTTTTATGTACGAAAAACAACAACAGAATCATTTAGGGTTGTAAGACGGCCCAATTAACAGCGTCTGAAAAAGCAGACAGTATGTCTGCTTGTATTCATTTTAGTCAAATCGATTCATTAAACTGATTAAAATTGGCAAGATATCAAATGGGTACATTTATCGGAATACTCATGAAATGCACATTTAATATTAATTCCATCATCGCAGTCTGTTTGGGATACAAACTGATTTTTACATTAATTGCCCGTAACGCGCCAATCATAAGTTTGCTGTCGGTAAAATTGATTAAACTCTTTAATAATTTAGATCATGTTTCAAAACTATGTACAACACTCGTCAAATATTACCCAGATCAACAATTACTGCATACTTGAAACTTCACTGTTATACAAAATGCTGTTTGAAATTTATGCAGTATTTACCTTTGCTGTTGCGACATATAGCGATAGAACATTTGTTGCGACATATATATGCGACATATTTCGTCATTAGGGTTAACTACATTTAGCGTTGGTATCGACAATTAAATATCGCACCAACGTTAAATTTCTTATTTGACGTTATTTTTCACAAGCCTGACGCTTTATGTCGAAACCAACGCCAAATGGTGCAATATATAACGCTTAGTGTCGCAACAAATGCACGGCCGATATATGTCATAGCATCAACGTTAAATGTCCTTTACTCCTTTATAATCAGTTAATTGCAGTAAAACTGCCTAAACCCGGCTTATACCAGACACGTGATCCATTGTTATCCGGGATGCAACGGATACGCCCGTAATGGTCTAGTCTTACGTTCTGTGTCGTTTAGAGATATCCGTGTAACCCGGTTAGACTCAGTTTAAATTTATTTAAGTCCCACATAAAGTATGGGTTTGAGGCTCAAGCATTGCATTTATCCGTCCGTCTGTACGTATGTAAGTACTTCCATACGTACGTTCGTCACAAATAGTGTGTGTACGAAACTCGTCTTTAAAAGCTGTGTGGATTTCATGTAAAACTTCATTACTGAATTATCTAAATGTGTAAGTTTATGTGAAGGGGGAAACTTTGGTTTCAATCATTTTTGACAGAATTATGTTTGTTTGTCTTGTTCTCAAATATAGCTTATAATTACGATTCCCGCGCCTTGTGTACTCGACTTCTCTTTTAAAGTTTGATAGATTTCGCTTTAAATTACTTTCATAACTATAGGATCTTCAATTTTAGATTATCGTTAGGGAAAGAACGTTGGCTGCTACCAATTTTTGGAGTAGTATGGCCCTTTTTTCGAAAGATATCATATATTAATATTTACGAAAGAGCTTTATTTTGTACCACTAGCCGCTAAACGAAAAAATCATCATCATCATTCCCTTGACCGGTCTGCCATTTAGGCGAAAAGAGGGACGATGATACAGAAATCATCCACCAGTCCGGTCTGTTGTGGGCTGCTTAGAGTTATTCATCCATGGGGATTGATGTCCACTTTTTCACGTTGTTGTTCAAACTTTTCTTCTGACGGCCTCGACGGCGCCTTCCACTCAACCTGTCTTGAAGAACAGTCCTTCACAAAGAGTTTGTCTGTTAACGTGTCCAAACCAAGCCAGCTTTCATCGTTTGACGGTCGCCAGTAGGAGCTCTTGTGGGCCAACAACTGTTGCAGTCATATTCCGGAAGTACTCGTTGGAAGTGTGCTCCATGTAGGTGATGCGGCACAGTCTTCGGAACCACTTGTGTGCGAAGGCCTGATCATGCGGTCTGTTTCCGCGTGAAACGTCCAGGTCTCGCAGCCGTACAGTAGGATGGAGACAACGAGGGACTTGTAATGCCTGTATTTGGTGGGGAAGCTGATGGAGCTGATTGTCCACAACCTGCTCAGTATGGCCATCAATGCGGTCGACATGGCAATTTTGATACGGACCTCAGCGTTGATGGAACCTTCCTTGGACAGAGTTGCTTTCAAGTACTTGCAGGTCACTTTTTCCAGCTTCTCGCCGTTAATGTTGATGTCTACACGGGTGATGGTTGTGCTGTTTACTATAATCGTTGACTTCTCCGTGCTGACCTCCATCCCGTGTGCTTACGCTCTTTCAAAGAGTCTGTTGGTGAGATTTTGAAGTTCTCTTTGGTGCCACCCATGAAGTCAACGTCATCAGAAAATCTCAAGTTGAAGAGGGGTCTTTCACCAACGGATATAGAAGGGTGGTGGTCTTGGAGAGTCTCCTGCATTATATTCTATATATTATATTATAAGGTTAAACACGACAGTGCTGCGCTGCTGGCGTTTCCGCAGAGTTCTTGCACCAGCCCTTCACCAATGTTAAATCTTCTCATAACATGCCAAATGCCATCATGGCACACGCGATCGAAAGCTTTCTTAAAGTCGATGATGAAATTCTGGAATTGGTAATGATGTTGCAAGTGATTATTAATGATGACTCCGCAGTTGAAGATCTATTCCACTTTGCTCTGCCCAGTTCTAAATCCAGCCTGCTTTTCTTACTTTTCAATCGATTGATGATAATGCGAAGCATGACTTTGCTGGGTTGACTGATGAGGCGGAAAGTTCGGTAATTCTCGCACAGCTTGAGATTTCCCTTTTTCGGAAGGAGGATGACCAGAGACTGTGTCCACTCTTTTGGCCACTTCTTCTCCTCTCAGATCTTTTGGCATAGTGCTGTTATTACTGCACTCGTTGCCTTTCCTCCGTGCTTAATCAGCTCGGAAGGGACGTTGTCCATTCCCATAGATTTTTCTGCCTTTAAAATACGTACTGCCCCCTCCACATGTGCCTTAAGTATGGACGGACTTTCGTCGTCCGCTTCTGGTCTGGGATCGTTCTGAAGGAGACTGGGTGTGGTTGAGGCGGGTAGTTATTGAGGTCGCCACAGTATTCAGTCCACCTGTTTAGGACCCGCATACTCTTGGTCAGGAGTTCCGGTCAGATTCTGCTTTAACACATATCTTGGGGCTGCTTAGTCTTTATGAGGGAATTAAGGATGTTGTAGGCCTTTATACTGCTGCATGTGGTAATCTCTTTGTCTATGTTGATAGATTGCTCCTAAATCCCATCCTCCTAGGTCTCTTTCATCTTCTTTCTTACCTACTTGTTCGCTTTCTCGTATTCTGCCCTAGAGTCCAAGCTGGTGTACTTCTTATGCCTTAGCCCTCTTTTTTTGTCACAGGGGTCCGTTATTTAAGTCGTCACCCATGGCTTGTTCTTTCTCCTCACTCCCCAAAGAACTTCTTCGGCCAATCACAGCATGACATCCTCGATGTTGTTGGTGATGGTGTCGATGTGATTGTCTAAGATGTTCAGGGCTGCAAATTGCCACTTACCTGTGCTTAAAATTCCACTGCTATCTCTGGATATTTGAGTTTCTCAAAGTCAAATCTAACGCGAGGGATTTTTGTAATGCACTTGCTCTTTAACTTCAGCTTAATGGTGGTGAGCACTAAGTCATGGTCACTGCCGATGTTTGCGCCAGGAAACGTTCTTGTGTTCGTCTTGCTGATGCTGAACCTGAACATCTGTGGCATTAGTATGACATCGATCTGGTTGTGAACTTGCCCGTTTGGAACATGCCATGTCGATGTTCTGGACAGTTTGTGTGGGTGCAGCGTGTTGGTCAGGGTGAGTAAGTGGCTTCTGGCGAACTCAACAAGTATCAACCCTCTGTCCTTGGTCTCTACTAAGCCAAATTGACCTATTGTCCCTGACCAGTCTTGGTAGGCGTTTGATACAACTTTGACGTTCCAGTCACCTGGGACAATGCAGATGTCTTTCTTAGGAACCTTGACTATGATGCGCTCTGAGTATTTATAGAACTGTTCAATCTCCTCGTCTTCGTTGTCAACTGTTGGTGCGTATACCTGCATGATGGGGATGTTGTGAGGTCTCGCTGAGATACGGATGGAAATGAGTGTGCTGGAGACTGGGGTGCAACTGATGATGCTGTTGACTACCTTTTTACTAACGATGAAAGCAACTCAGCAGCGATGCATAGATTCCTCACCGCTTAATCATATATTGTGCCCCTCGTCTGTTGATGTTTCTCCGAAGCCTAGTAACATTACCTCGGCTAGTCCGATGATGTCCCAGCGGTAGCGCTTTAGCGCATGCGTTAGTTCATGAACCTTGCCGCACGCATGAAGAATTCTTACGTTCCATTTTCACATGGTTGTTCCGTTTGTCGCCAACTTGATCGATGGATTTTATCTAGTAGCTAAATTGTCGCATTTACCATGGAGACTGGCTGAAGAGTGCGCGGTCGTTTTTATTCTGGGCCCTGAACAATCCGGCTTGGTATTCTGTAGTTTTGTCCTCCTCATTTCCTTTAAGTGGGTTTGTGACAATCTTGGCGTCGCCCAGCTCTCCAAGAATTTGCAACTGGTCTTACGCAACGTGCCAGCCCGTCACTTCGTCCGCCAGCGGAAGCCATTACCAGGGTGTGGTTGGGTCAATGTCCCGAAACCAGAAGTGAGAATTAAGTGTCAGATGAGAACCAGTTGTGTCTGACTTCCCTAGGGAGCTGCTTCCAAGCGACAAAGTACTATAATTAATGCTTATCATTTATTCCAAAAGATAGATAGTTAAGTGTTGACTTATTACCAAATTGAATAGAAATTGCCAAATACAATCGGTAGCCTGGAAATTTGGATACAAATAAATACTTTTATTAATTTAACGGTTTAATGTGCGGCAAATCAAACTAACATTTTTCATTTTGATGTGGCCTAAGAGGAGAATGTTTTCCTACAAGATTTATCTATTTATTGTTTGCAGAATTTGCCACACCACGACGTTTTATACCTTAAACAAGATGAAAGAAAACATTCCTTTAAAAGTATTGTTGCCAATATATTTAATTGCGAATACAAGATGAATACAAAGATCAATACAAGATTAATACAAGATCAATACATGATCAATACACGATCAATACAAGATCAATACAAGATCAATACATGATCAATACAAGATCAATACACGAACAATACACGATCAATACACGATCAATACAAGATCAATACAAGATCAATACATGATCAATACAATATCAATACAAGATCAAAACAAGAGCAATGCAAGATCAATACAATATCAATACAAGATAAATGCAATATCAATACAAGATCAATACAAGATTAATGCAATATCAATACAAAATCAATACAAGATCAATACAAGATCAATACAAGATCAATACACGATCAATACACGATCAATACAATATCAATACAAGTTCAATGCAAGATCAATACAAGATAAATGCAATATCAATACAAGATCAATACAAGATCAATACAAGATAAATACAAGATCAATACAAGATAAATGCAATATCAATACAAGATCAATACAAGATCAATATAAGATCAATACAAAATCAATACAAGATCAATACAAGATCAATACAAGATCAATACAAAATTAATACAAGATCATAAAGATCCAAACAAGATCAAGACAAGATCAATACTAGATCAATTCAAGATCAATATAAGATCAATACAAGATCAAAACAAGATTAATACAAAATTAATACAAGATCAAAACAAAAGCAACACAATATCGATACAAGATCGATACAAAATCGATACAATATCGATACAAGATCGATACAAGATCGAAACAAGATCGATACAAGATCGATACAAGGTCGATACAAGATCGCTACAAGATCGATTCAAGATTGATATAAGATCGATACAAAATTGATACAAGATCGATACAAGATCGATACAAGATCGATAAAAGATCGATACAAGATCGATACAAGATCGATACAAGATCGATACAAGACCGATACCAGATCGAAACAAGGTCGATGCAAGATCCATACAAGATCCATACAAGATGATACAAGATCATTACAAGATCAATACAAGATCAATACAAGCTCAATACAAGATCAATTCAAGATCGATACAAGCTCAATAGAAGATCAATACAAGATCAATACAAGACCAATACAAGATCAATACAAGATTCAAACAAGATCAATACAAGATCTATACAAGATCAACACAAAATCAATGCAAGATCAATACACGATCAATACAGCTGCCAAGTATTTTCAATTTCTATGAAGCGACGCGTAATAGCTCACTTTGCGGTTAAATTGGCAATTTAAACAAAAAGTAAATTATTTATGTGTCAAAAATTGAGTTCACATTAAGTCGAAATTCATGATTGCTGAAATGTTAAATGGTTTATTGATAGACAAAGCAAGTGATAGGTGCACGACACTTATTCATTGACAACTGATAAGAATTACACTACCAGTAAACATATTCAAGGTAGTTTAAATTTACATAAATTGTCAGAAGTTAGTAAGTATACTTATTAAGGCAACTGAATTTCCAACTTGATGCTTTCTTTTTTTCTATATGCGAAAAACAACAAGAACAGAATCATCCAGGTTTGCTTCACGGTCCAATAAACAACGTCTAAAAAACTCCTTTATTTATGTACGAAAACAACAACAACAACATAATCATCCAGGGTTGTAACACAGCCCAATAATAAGACAATTGGAATTTAATCGAAATTTGCTCATTTGAATTCTGGAACTTTCATTGGATATGCAATCAACGTATTTTCCATATTCAAAACTTTCGTTTTTAATATTTAAGTAGAATTCTATTGTTTGAACCTCATTCTTTATTATAGCCGCAAACGTATACACATATTTATCTTTGTTAGATCACATATGTTTTACTACAGATAACAAAACTATGTATATTTAATAGTGTAAATGATGACTAATTGAAATCGAATTTTATTAAAATTATTGTCAGATTGAGTAAGTATTATCCCATTTTCTCATCGGACCGGCCCACATCATCGTTTCGCAAGTTAAACGAGTCCGCTTGAAGAAAACAAACAACTCAAGAAGGGCTGAACAGTTAGTGTTTTATCAATTTTTAGAAGTATTAATTTATTTGCTGTTTATTCATGACTATAACGATGATCATTCTCATGATTTCCGGTGTACATTGGAAAGCAGGTCATGTTTACCCCAGACAATTATGATTATTTGAATCACATAACACATGCTTTGTCGCTTTTGTAATTGTTTATATTTCATAAACAACATGAACACAAGTCCCGTATTTCCATTCAAACACTTTTTTTAGAACAAGCTCATAGTAACAAACCTTAGCAACCAATCAGACGGGCCGTTACGATTAGAAACATTATTAATGATACAGATAACTACGGGGAACCAGTAGTTAGTCAAAACAGTGCCGATTTAAATACAGTCTTCGTTGTTGTGTCCAAGAATAAACAAAGAACAATAGATTGACATATAACAGATTTTTGTTAAAATGTTCACTTAAAATATTGATGTTTTAATTAAGAGGGACGATACACATGCTAATAGTTATTTTGAAATGTCTTTATTGCTTTATGACCATATATTTATGAATGTTTTCATAAATACATGATATGCTCACATGAGTCTTAAACATCACAGAAAACATGTTTCGAATTACTTTAATTAAGATTATGCTCGTTATGTATATGAACTGTACATACACCGTTTATAAATGTTTCAAATCATGAGTTTTAATTAATGTGAAACATGCTTCTCAATCATCTTAGAAAAACTTAACGGATGCGACCGTTCACCTACTGAATAAATACGGTAATCACAGCCACATTGTCTCGGAAATAGGTGTTTGCTTTTGTATTTTCGGCCGCAAAAATGCGTTGCTAGATATGTTATCGGTCTGGAAACACACCAGATGAAATCCGGCCAACTACCAATTCTACAAGTTCCGGATTACCGACCAAAACACAAAAGCCCTTACGCCGCAATTGCTTTGTTTTTGTCTTTGCTCTTAATACATGTGTTTTGTGCTAAATGTGTTGCAATGCGTTCTCTCACTCTAACCTAAACAAAATATGAGAAATCACAACAAGATACATGTTTTATTTAGCAATACAAATGTTATAAGCATAAAGTAAAAATGATATGAACAGAAATGCAAATATTTATAAAGAAACAAATCATCAATGGCATGGATTTAAATTTGCTATTTGTATGAAGACATTTATAAAGAAAAACAATCATAAATGGGATGGATGGTAATGTGCAACCTGTAGGTATTTAAAAAGAATGAATTAAGGAAAATCACGTAAATAATATTGAATATTCTTTCCGAATAGCAATCAGTCATATAACACGGATAAAACGTTATAACTGTACTGTAATAATTCAGCATGTCATGCTAATATTGCAACATTCCATACTAAAATATGTGATTCATCTAGAACAGTGAATGAGGAAAACAAACGAGTGGTGGGATCAATTTTTAAAATTGAATGATTTCCGACTACATTAACACAACATAAAAAGCTACTAGAAGAACGAAATAGAAAAATACAAAATATATATTGAGAAGTGTTTATGTACAATCATGTAAATCAATTGGGTTTTTTAAGCAAAAAAAGTTAAAAAAACAATCGATAGGTCAACGTTCAATTACAAAGGTTAATGTGCCTCCCCAAACGCCGAGTCGATGTCCGATTCTATGGACGATATCAGAGCCTTCTGCCTCGCTGTTCTGTCGGAATGAGACATGTGATCGATAGGGGAGGACAGGAAGTTGTAGAGGTGCATTATTTCAGTGTCACTTTCCTGGACGTAGTCGCTGCATATCTTTCCAAAGAACTGCCAATCCTGTGATCACAATATATCTACATTATCATACAATTATCATATAATTACCTCAATATTTTTTTTAAATTAGATAAACATTATGAAAACATAATATAATTGGAATTGTCAGTACATACGATACAAAATAAAAAAAAAACACTATATTTCTAACGCCTAAAAACATACCAACATGTTTTTTTAGGTTTGTTATTCATGTTGTACCTATCAGAGAACATGACAACAAGACGTACCTTTTCGGCCCTACTGATAGACTTCTTGAACCGTTGTGCGTATCTCTCGTCTTCAATTTTCTTCAGGTAAGGTTCCCCAGACCTGACATCTTCTTTCATGTACTTCAGTATGGCAGCCATGTTCTCCCAGAACTGAATGATTCTCGTGAACTGACGATCCACGTCTCCGAGATGGAGCGAGGCCTCGCGGAGACTTTCGACATTGCCTAGGCCGTCTGGAATAACAGGCTTATATCAATGAGTAGCTGTGCACTTACGCTTTTATATAACCATACAATTCGCACTTCTTAATACAAATGCCGAAATGGGCAAGACACCAAATAAATATAGCTATCTTTTAACTAAATTGAAATGTAAATCATTTCTTATCAAAACCTATTTTGATAGCATTCTGGTATATAAAAAAAACTCTCGGGGATCGTTCCAAATCTCCTAAACGACTGTGCATTCTGTATTGAAACAATGACGGATACCAGTAAATATTGCAATCTGTTGACTAAATTGAAATATATCCGAAAAAATCATAGCTCAAACATATTTTGATAGTATACTGGTATAACACACTCTCGAGGCGATCTTTCCCATTCCCTTGAACGACTGTACCTTTTGTATGATAAATAAGCAACGTAACAGATTGAAAATAATCCGTTTGTTAAGCTTCTTGAAAATAAAAACAAGTACACAAATTCCATTACTAATAAATACAACGGTTGATTATACTTGCTTGCATGCTGAGTTCTTTCATTTTTGCNAAGTTTTTTCTGAGCTAGAGCTGCAGCCTTGACCATCTGTGCTTCTCGTTCCATTTCTACTTTCAGACGCTCGCTTTCTTGTATAACATGCTTGTTTCTTTTATTTACGGATGCCATATTATTTTGTACCTCTGTTTGGAGGGTAAGGTAGCTGCAAGTATACAAACTTTTGTCAATGAACCCCCATGATACTGCTACTAGGCTCACTAAAATGTTGATTTCATATGAAGCGTTGCATAGCGGCCACTTCTATAAAAAAATGTATTTTTCTCCAGCGAACTTTTTTTTTTATATAGGTTAAATAGGTTAGAGACGTCATTTTTGTTTTATTTCAAGGGAAAAGTGATATCGAGTGTCCGCCTTTCCTTTAATTTTAGTTACAAAACCACAATCCATAAAAATGAAGTTCAACTACGTTAAAATATTGAATGACCATCCCCAACGCTCTTGTTTTAATCGTTTTCTTTGCTTTTCTCGCTCTTCCTACCTTGACCTCGTGTCCTCCGATTCCTTCTTCATGGACTCAGCATTTTGGATAATCTGACCAAGGGCGTCAATAATGATGTCTCGATCCTGAAATAAACGTCAATTTCGTAAGCGTCTATAGTTCTATACATGTGCGACAATAATGATAGCCCATTCTGAAAAATATACATCAATTGGAATTAAGAACATATTGTGCAGTCCTAAAACAACGGTATAATCTTGCGTGCCTAAAAAATAATGTTAAATATAATGGCGAAATTAATTCTTAAAAAAACAAAACAACAGATTTAAATTAAACACTTGCATTACAGCGAACATACATTATAAAAAAGATGATTATTTGACTTGATCAAACATGCATTTTTGTAACATGCCAGCAACTCCACGGCGTCCAAAATCATCGGAATCATTGTCTTGATTATGTGGACAGCAGTGACTGTGAACTTTTTCATCAGGCCTGACGTCAATAGGTGCTTTGACCGCGCCGTATGTGCCGTCATCCGAACCTAGCAGTCAACACATAATAAACATGTGGCGGATTTAAGCGGAATATGAGGTTAACGGATCACAAATACGTAGACTTACTGAAAATGCCCAACGAAACATGAAACAGTATTTTGGAATAATAGTTTTCTACACAAAATTATCCTAGGACATATGAATCCCTCAAAAATAGAACTTAATAGAACATATAGCACTGAATTGTCTTTAAATAGTTATTTGACTTTTTTGACAGTGCGTGCGCTTTTGTAATCTTAAAATATGATGCTAGTAAATCGCCAACCTCTTTGGCGACATCCGGGTGATCAGCCAGGTTCAGATAGGCCAGCTCCAGATAGTTGGCCACCTCACGTTGAGCATAATATAACTCTATGGCAGCTATCGTCTGCACCATTTTATGCTGCTCGAGAGAGTTGGACGCCTATAATAATAACAATAATAATAATAATAAT
>VMBQ01003805.1:85019-97477 GCA_007657795.1 Dreissena rostriformis | reverse complement strand
AAAAAAAAAAAATCTTTTTGAAATTGGGATTTATTTTTATAATTTCGGTTTGGGAACGGGTCCGTTTGCTTTGTCAATGCCTCCGTTTTCCGGAGGCGCAGACAGTGCTGAAAAAGCCCTGATTATTGTCAAGATAAACATTCTGTCTAAGTTTCTTAAAGATCTAGTCATAAATTAAATGTGGCCTCTAGAGTTTTAAGGTATTAATTATTGACAAAATATTCAATATCAGATAGCAACAGGTTATTGAATTTCCATAAACCTTTACAATGTATAATCTTTTCAAAACTTTTAACCATACAAACATGTCAGAAATAAAATGGTCTGAACTGTAGCTCCTTTGTATTTGAGAATTTTATCAATATTCAATCATATAATTGTTATAAGAAAAAGGTCTACCCATACCTGTTCAAATGGGTAAGTGGGTCCCCATGTGTATCATGTTCCTTACCGTTATATAATATATATCTAAAGGTATCCTACAGTTCTCTTTTAACTATTTCCCTCAATAACAAGTTTCTTGCTTTCTTATTACCATTAATATGTTTATAGTTAATATAATCTAACACTGGGTTAAGCACTAGATTGAAGTCTCCACATATAATATACTTATGGGGTAGCAATGCCAATTATATCGATTGCATCAAAGACTTGTTTATTAAAGAATGAGTTGTCAGCATTATGGCCATATACATTTTGAAATGTGAATTGTTTGGAACAGAAACTTAGGTTTAGGGCTATCATATTTCCATAATCACCTTTTTCAACTCAATAACAGGACATTTTTTTTCAATTAGATGGCAACACCCCTCAAATAGTTGACCAAATTCTAATGAAGCAATCACCATAGTGAGAATATCTTTTCAAGTGAACATCTTGTAAACAATACAGATCAGCTTTCAGTTCGTTGTTTTAATTCATGACATCAGATCTTTTTTTTACTGTCATTTAATCCACGAACGTTATAAAAAAATAATGAGTAGCTCAGTCATTACAAATGATGACACTAAATAGTGTGTTTGGTTGTAAATAATGAACCATTCTCCATCAAATATCATATGGTAAATTGTAATTGGCATATAAAACAGACAAAAATTATACAAATACTTAAATGCCTCATGAAAATGATTTAATTTTGTAAACAGGAATTTAAACGAAGAAACAAGAACAAAAGTAAACAGACAACCATATCTGTAGACAAACACATATACCGGTACACAAAACCAAAGCTCTGCAGTTAAAAAATAATGACATACAATATAAAATATATAATATGTTTTTAACAACTTACATATACATTCAATATAATGAAATGTATAATTTAACATAAATTCAATGAGCAAGGCAGCTAACACATGCTTTTTCCTACAGATTCATCATTTGTATCTTTGATATAGATATTAAGAGTGAGAGTGTGTGAATGATAAGACAATGCTTATCTGAACAAAAATAATATCCCATTGGGACCGTCCATGAAGAACATCACACAATTTTAGACCATTTTTACCCCGCCCCCTCCCTATGTCATAAACCTCAGACCCCCTAAAGTACATCACACTTTCAAACACTTTTATTTCAAATTAACACCTTAGTTGTAATTAAAATTTAATAAAAAAAACACTACACTATTTAACTGTATTAAAATATAAAATTTCCACTGTTAACCTCTTATAAAAAAGAAATAGTAATTAAGTTTTTTTTTACCCCTTTATAACGTTATCAAGTAATAAAATCCACGATTGGAGGTTGTGCCTATTAAAATAAACCGGCCCGGCCAAAGCGCCTATTAAAAATCCGGCCAGCAAAAAATTAAACACAACCATTTACCCAACACTCTTATCCCTGAGATACATGTACATCCCTAATCCCTCTAATAGTGACTTATGTCCCTCAACGCTTTTATAATGAGGGGAAATCAACTTTAATCCTGACCAGACCTGGTTTTAGACATGCTGGCTGGGCTGGGTCGGACTTTAGGTACTAAGAACATCCACAAGGCATTGCCACCTTTTCATCAAAAGTAGAAAAAAAACAATGGGTGTGAAAAAAAATATTAATACTAATATTTGCTGTAATTTAAATGAGAGGGTATGCTGTTATATAACAGGTATGTTTCCAGTGTTCAAAATTCGCACTAGTCCAATAGCCCGGGGCTATTTCCTCTCGTTTCGGACAACTTAATTTCCCTAGGTACTAGCCCGATCATGCTAGTGATTTTTCCAACGTTTGAAAATTAAAAATGCTCAAAAATATTATTTTCATCCATCGTTTGAACCATATCTAGCGTTTATTTAGCGTCGTATTGTGTTTTCACCGTAACCCCCAACATGCGCGCGTCAAGAATGGCGTGTCAAATTCGCTATGTTCATGAGGGGTTAAAAAGCCTTGTTTTCCGCATAAACTAACACAAATAAAGGAATCATCTGTATCATTCATTCGGTATGTACTTATTTTATTTTAAATTTAAAAGTTTATTGTTAAAAACGTACAATTGTCTGTAATTTCCGTATTAATTAACTATATTAAGATTCGCTCCACTCGCGAAAAAGTTGTCAAAGAATTGAATTTTACAAAATTAATTTTATCTGTTATTGCACGGAATAAACCATTATTTCGAATTCATGTTAAGTAAAAAGTATCACTCAATGTATACCGTATTTTACCATGTATACCGCACACCCATGTATAATGCGCACCCAATTTTTAAAAGCCAAAATGGAGAAAAAAGAAAGAATTTTAGACCAAAAAACTGGCAAAAAGACCGAAAATGACCGCCATTTTCTATTGCGCAATCAATAATCCGGGTCCTTGAAAAGTTTAATTTGATATTCAACAATAGGAAGCGTCATTATGATACGGAGCATTGGTTGCATAGCACTTTATTTTTCTGTCATTTTTGTAATTTTCCAACAACAAATAAACAGTCCTCGTGCATTTCATGTAAAAACATTGGGAAATAAGAAATCATGTACATCATGTAATTCTTCCTCGGGGAAAGCATGGGCTTTAAATTTGAGGATGAATAAAAAATCGTAGTGCTTTGTTTTAAAGTGGAAACTTTTTATGTAATTACGCTGCATCTTAAAGGCTACAGTCGTTGAGATGTCAGTATTGACGTAAAACTGCTCATCTATTATAATGGTCAAGTGGGGTTATTGTTTGTCGCACTACACAGGCGTGAATATGATGCACATGAAACCGCTAAAAATCTAGATCAAACTTGAAAACAACCAGAAGTCACACCTACCAATACCCACGAAAAAACTCTTTGACACCCCTTTACCAGCTATCCGGTCTGCACACAAACAAAGACATGTTTGCATATTTTATTCAAACATTTTATTTTTTGTAAAAACTGTTGCAACCCGTTCATTTCTGCCGCTACCGACTTTTTTTTTGTTCCGACAACGGCCCCTTCACTCTATAAGATTATACGGTGTAGTTTTCTGAATAAAAAAATGGTGGCTTTTGTGCTCATTTACATTATAGAAATGATTTTTTCGCATTTTTTTTTTTACCAGGATTGCTTCGTACCAATGTATAACGCGGTTTTAACACAATTATTCAATTTTTACGCAATATATAACTAGAAGAAAGTTTAATGAACTTTAAAATGTTTTTGCCGAGTTGAAAACGTACTAAAGACGTTTCATCCCTCATCAAATGAGGCGTTCTTATAAAATATATTTTAGAGTAATCATGGATTAGACAAAAGTGATTGTTTATATTTCATTTAAGAATATCCTAGGAATTCCGGACTGAAGATGACGATGAGGATGACAAGGAGGATACACAGTACTCTGAAGCTGCCATTGACAGACTGCTTTTCATGTTTGGCAGAGAATAAATTGGGATGAACTGTTATTTGCAATCCAGGCCTCGACACTAACTTTTTTTTCAACTAGCCTGTTCGGGCTAGTAAATGCAGAACCTACTAGCCCTGACCAATCTTTCATGTGCCCTGACCCAAGTATTATCAAAACACTTATATTTATCATAGAAATAAAATAGGTACTGACGTGTTTTCTCGATTAAAATATGTTCGAAATCTATTTCGAGATATGATCCTTTTAAAAGCGTTTGTTGTCTCCGACTTCACTCTGGGATTTAATTGTCATCTGATCGTACCGTATTAAGATTTTTACATCTTTGAAAAGCTTATTTAAAATGCAGTTTATTGATATATTCCTCGAGGAAAGCATGGGCTTTACAAGTTGATTGATGAATAAAAACTTTGTAGCGCATTTAAAAATCGGTGTTGCATTTTCTAGATTGTGGAGACTTTCTCTGCATTAAAAGCAAGTCGTATTCACAGCGCTACGGTCGTTGAGATAGGTCAGTATTAATCTGTGACATTTACAGCTATTGTATACACCTTCATGTGGGGACGCGTGTATTCGGCTGCCTGAGCGCTGATTGGCTGATATGATTACCAAGAATGTGATTGACAGCTGGCATCATGTCTTTCATGTTAGGCAAGTGGGGTTGTTGTTTGTCGCACTACACAAGCGTGAATGTGANCATGACCAATGTCCCTATGAAGTTTCGTGATCCCAGGCCTAAGCGTTCTTGAGTTATCATCCGGAAACCATTTTACTGCTTCAGGTCACTGTGACCTTGACCTTTGACCTAGTGACCTGAAAATCAATAGGGGTCATCTGCCGGTCATGACCAATGTCCCTATGAAATTTCATGATCCCAGGCATATGCATTCTTGAGTTATCATCCGGAAACCATTTTTCTATTTCCAGTAACTGTGACCTTGACCTGTGACCTTTGACCTAGTGACCTCAAAATCAATAGAGGTCATCTGCGAGTCATGATCAATGTTCCTATGAAGTTTCATGATCCTTGGCCTAAGCGTTCTTGAGTTATCATCCGGAAACCATCTGGTGGACGGACCGACCGACCGACATGAGCAAAGCAATATACCCCCTCTTCTTCGAAGGGGGGCATAATAACACACGCTAGATAAGTGTTGTTGTTCACACCTTATCAGCGATAAAGATCTATTGATTTTGTTACGCGCTATAACTATGGCGTTATGACAGGGCCGCTAATTGCTACTAATACACATTGTTGTTGTTGCTTGCACATATTTCATGCAATCAGAAATTAAATTGTCACTAAGTCGTTATTTGTTTTCTCTTAGCGGGCCGCTTTTTATCATATCAAAGGCAGTTACCGCAATCAGATTCTTTACCCGAAAAATAGACGCACAATAGACGCTATGACTTCAACGGTAAAATACAACAACGCAGATTGATTTATGTGTTTACTTTTCGCAACTCAAAACGACTGACTCGTGACCGTTGGTTTGAGTTCAAAAACGACTTTGGGAGTGAAATATACTGGCCGTTGGCCGTTATGGACGATTGACCGTTATTCCCAAGTGTAATAAAGAGTGATTTTCGATTTTGAGTTGACCGCTAGGTCAGTTTTGTCTGTATTCCCAATGGCAAAAAGTATACTTTTTTCCCAAAATTTGGTAAAAAATTCCCAATTTATTTATTTATTTATTTTTTTAAAGAAGTGTCTAATGATTATTTTAGCTCAATTTTATTTCAATTACATCTAAGAAAAGTATATAACAAGGATTTATATGATTTTGTCCTTTTAATTTTAATTATTATAAAGACATATATCAAATTAGTTTTTCCCAATTCAGTAGACTTTCCACGCGAAAAAAAATCCTGAATTTATTTTCCCAATTTTTTTAAAATGCTGATAAAATTCCCAATATCAAAGCCATGGGCTATCTTCCCAAAAAGTGGGGAAAAAAACCTGCAGAATGACAGCGTGTGATGCAATCAATAAACGTATGCCTCCATAATCTGCAATCTGTTTAATATCTACACTTTATATAAATAATGTCAGTCTGACATTGACAGTCTTTGAGCTAGAGCTGATTTCTAGGGAGTATAAGCTGTAAGCTTGTTACAAGATTGTCATGTAGCCATTTTAAAGGTATCAATTAATACCACTGCTCCAGGACATTGCAAGCACTGTCAATAAAGCATTATTTAACAAAACTTGCCAAGCAATGATGTCCCCTACCGGCTCCATAGTCAGATTTTTATATATTTTTTTTAAGTATTTGTTGCCATAGCAACCATTTTTTTTATGTAGGATCAAAATGAAATGACGTGCATAATGTTCATACCGCATCTATCCATGTTTCAAGTTTCATGAAAAAATATGAAGAACTTTTAAAGTTATCGCAGGATCCAGAAAAGTGTGACTGACGGACAGACACACAGAGCGCAAACCATAAGTCCCCTCCGGTGAAACCGGTAGGAGACAATAAGCTTGTAGAGGATAGGATATGTAAAAAATACTAGACATTTTACTGCATTGAATTAATTGTACCTTAAACGGGCGTCAGTGATTTATAAGGGCCAATTTCGGTTTCGGAACCCGAAATTCAGTCCCAAACAGTGAAGACTCTGCTGAAAAGATACATTTTTCACCTATAATTGCTAAAAATTCCACTCTCATAAGGTTTATTTAAAAAAAAAAAACACTTAATTTGGACAATAGATGGACAAAAAATAACAACGTAAGAGGCAATGTGTAAGGTTGTTTTTTTTTACCAAACGAAGTCCAATCTTTTATCTAATTTAGCATTTTTAGCTAGGCATTTTATTAATGTTTTATAGCAAAGTAGAATAAAACAATGCTTATCTGAAGAAAAATAATATCCCATTGGGACCGTCCATGAAGAACATAACACAATTTTTGACCATTTTTACCCCGCCCCCTCCCCATGTCACAAACCTCAGACCCCCTTAAGTACATCACACTTTCAAACACTTTTATTTCAAATTAACACCTTAGTTGTAATTAAAATTTAATATAAAAACACTACACTATTTAACTGTATTAAAATATAAAATTTCCACTGTTAACCTCTAATAAAAAAGAAATAATAATTATTTTTTTCTTTTACCCCTTTATAACGTTATTAACTAATGAAATCCGCTATTGGAGGTTGTGCCTATTAAAATAAACCGGCCTGGCCAAAGCGCCTATTAACAATCCGGCCGGCCAAAAATAAACACAACCATTTACCCAATGCTCTAATCCCTGAGATACATCCCTAATCCCTCTAATAGTGACTTATGTCCCTAAACGCTTTTATAATCAGGGGAAATCAACTTTAATCCTTACCAGACCGGGTTTTAGACACGCTGGCTGGGCTGGGTCGGACTTTAGGTACTAAGAACATCCACAAGGCATTGCCACCTTTTCATCAAAAGTAGAAAAAAAACAATGGGTGTGAAAATAAAAAATAATACTAATATTTGCTGGAATTTTAGTGAGAGGGTATGCTGCTATATTACAGGTATGTTACCAGTGTTCGAAATTGGCACTAGTCCGATAGCCCGGGGCTAGATGATCTCGTTTAAGGCAACTTAATTTCCCTAGGTACTAGCCCGATCGGGCAAGTGATTTTTCCAACATTTGAAAATTAAAAATGCACAAAAATATTATTTTCATCCATTGTTTGAACCATATCTAGCGTTTATTTAGCGTCGTGTTGCGTTTTCACCGTAACCCCCAACATGCACGCGTCAAGAATTTCCAAGATGGCGGTCGTGTCAAATTCGCTATGTTCATGAGGCGATAAAAAGCCTCGTTTTCCGCATAAACTAACACAAATAAAGGAATCATTTGTATCATTCATTCGGTATGTACTTGTTTTATTTTAAATTTAAAAGTTTATTGTTAAAAACGTACAATTGTCTGTAATTTCCGTATTAATTAACTATATTAAGATTCGCTCCACTCGCGAAAAAGTTGTCAAAGAATTGAATTTTACAAAATTAATTTTATCTGTTATTGCACGGAATAAACCATTATTTCGAATTCATGTTAAGTAAAAAGTATCACTCAATGTATACCGTATTTTACCATGTATACCGCACACCCATGTATAATGCGCACCCAATTTTTAAAAGCCAAAATGGAGAAAAAAGAAAGAATTTTAGACCAAAAAACTGGCAAAAAGACCGAAAATGACCGCCATTTTCTATTGCGCAATCAATAATCCGGGTCCTTGAAAAGTTTAATTTGATATTCAACAATAGGAAGCGTCATTATGATACGGAGCATTGGTTGCATAGCACTTTATTTTTCTGTCATTTTTGTAATTTTCCAACAACAAATAAACAGTCCTCGTGCATTTCATGTAAAAACATTGGGAAATAAGAAATCATGTACATCATGTAATTCTTCCTCGGGGAAAGCATGGGCTTTAAATTTGAGGATGAATAAAAAATCGTAGTGCTTTGTTTTAAAGTGGAAACTTTTTATGTAATTACGCTGCATCTTAAAGGCTACAGTCGTTGAGATGTCAGTATTGACGTAAAACTGCTCATCTATTATAATGGTCAAGTGGGGTTATTGTTTGTCGCACTACACAGGCGTGAATATGATGCACATGAAACCGCTAAAAATCTAGATCAAACTTGAAAACAACCAGAAGTCACACCTACCAATACCCACGAAAAAACTCTTTGACACCCCTTTACCAGCTATCCGGTCTGCACACAAACAAAGACATGTTTGCATATTTTATTCAAACATTTTATTTTTTGTAAAAACTGTTGCAACCCGTTCATTTCTGCCGCTACCGACTTTTTTTTTGTTCCGACAACGGCCCCTTCACTCTATAAGATTATACGGTGTAGTTTTCTGAATAAAAAAATGGTGGCTTTTGTGCTCATTTACATTATAGAAATGATTTTTTCGCATTTTTTTTTTTACCAGGATTGCTTCGTACCAATGTATAACGCGGTTTTAACACAATTATTCAATTTTTACGCAATATATAACTAGAAGAAAGTTTAATGAACTTTAAAATGTTTTTGCCGAGTTGAAAACGTACTAAAGACGTTTCATCCCTCATCAAATGAGGCGTTCTTATAAAATATATTTTAGAGTAATCATGGATTAGACAAAAGTGATTGTTTATATTTCATTTAAGAATATCCTAGGAATTCCGGACTGAAGATGACGATGAGGATGACAAGGAGGATACACAGTACTCTGAAGCTGCCATTGACAGACTGCTTTTCATGTTTGGCAGAGAATAAATTGGGATGAACTGTTATTTGCAATCCAGGCCTCGACACTAACTTTTTTTTCAACTAGCCTGTTCGGGCTAGTAAATGCAGAACCTACTAGCCCTGACCAATCTTTCATGTGCCCTGACCCAAGTATTATCAAAACACTTATATTTATCATAGAAATAAAATAGGTACTGACGTGTTTTCTCGATTAAAATATGTTCGAAATCTATTTCGAGATATGATCCTTTTAAAAGCGTTTGTTGTCTCCGACTTCACTCTGGGATTTAATTGTCATCTGATCGTACCGTATTAAGATTTTTACATCTTTGAAAAGCTTATTTAAAATGCAGTTTATTGATATATTCCTCGAGGAAAGCATGGGCTTTACAAGTTGATTGATGAATAAAAACTTTGTAGCGCATTTAAAAATCGGTGTTGCATTTTCTAGATTGTGGAGACTTTCTCTGCATTAAAAGCAAGTCGTATTCACAGCGCTACGGTCGTTGAGATAGGTCAGTATTAATCTGTGACATTTACAGCTATTGTATACACCTTCATGTGGGGACGCGTGTATTCGGCTGCATGAGCGCTGATTGGCTGATATGATTACCAAGAATGTGATTGACAGCTGGCATCATGTCTTTCATGTTAGGCAAGTGGGGTTGTTGTTTGTCGCACTACACAAGCGTGAATGTGAATGTGTACAAAGAAGGCACAAAATCTGGACCAAACTGGATTTAGTTATGAATATCGGATTATACAGAAAATTTAAACGAGGGAAAAAAATTAGCGTCCACGGCCGACTCGTGAATTTAACCCGGTTGAGTGAAGGTGAAATGTACCGAACACGGATTGACGCATACACCTTTTGACTCGCCGCCAATCAAAAGCGGGATAAATAATGGGCGATTACGATCGTATTTCACGTTCGGAAAAGTGCCTAGTCTGCCGAAATTTGATAAATAATTTTAATACGATGGGAAAACCTGAAATTTTGTATCGGACCTTTTGGGCAGACGAGCTACGAATTTCGATCGGCCCTTGAATGTTTATGTCGGACATGTCGGAACACATAATCCCGCCCAGAATACACACGACCAGTCGGGCATGTTCCTGGGACATTGGCTAGCCCGGACCTAGGTACAGGCAGTGAATGTTGTTCGGACGTGCCTTAATGTCGAGCCCTGCAATCCTTATCAATTACATCCTACATGCATTAAAAACTATCCAGAACTGTCCGAAATATAAATATCTTTTATAAACATGTGATAAACAGTGCGGGCTAGTAATCTTTGGTTCAGGCTAGTGAAAAATTCCATCTGGTAGCCCGAACAGGCTAGTGGTTTCAAGAGTGAAATTCTTACACTGTGTTACGAGTAGTTATTGGATTTACTAGAAAATTAAGGCAAAATTAATTTCCAATAGCTCTTTGAACAAAAACAAGTTTGATTAAGTGCTGTGATACTTGATAATAATACTGGATTTTATATTTGTTTCTTATCACATTGTAATGCAGTTCAATGAATCCTTGTATCATGTATATTGTATTTCACTAGACTCTGAATCAGCTGGCATCATTATCAAAGGTGAAGGTCACATGGAAAAAACCCAAATTATGCGTGCGATAATATAAAAATAAATATCATTTGAAAACTGTAAATTTAAATTCATTATTTTTAATCAAGTCTTTTCTTGCTTACCTATTAAAATACTGGCGATATGTATACAGATTTTGTTTGCGGTCTATCTCATACAGCTCCAAGACTGTAAATTTCGTCTGTAGTTTAACTTCCACGACTGATACCGATTGATCTGCTAGACTACTTCCTGTTCTCGTATATACAACCCTACAGTATTTTTATGTTGAATGAAAAAAAAATAGTTAAACCTGCAGATGATGATTTTATTTATTAAATAAGCATACCAATTTAAGATATTCTATTATGAAAATATTTAGGTCCAGGTTTATAATTTTAAATTATCATAAAATTTAATCTTACGTTTACAATTCAAAACCTCAATGTTCGGTGTGGGATTTTGTGGAATATCCAATGTAAACAATATGGCGACCATTAAGAAAATTGACATTACCACACAACTGTTTAACTCAGGTATTACTGATACGTTTACACGACCTCACATCTTTTAATGGTATTTTCATGTAGCAACATTAAGACACAAATTTACGCTGCATATTTACCTTTGCTGCCGTTTACCTAACCTAGTCCATATATAAAACGGCATCCCACTCCCAGAGCCTTTGATAATTTTTGCTGTGGCGGCTCTGGGAGTGCATATGCATTCCTTCATAAACCATACATGCCATAAATTTTCAGACCGATTCCGGGACATTGTGCTCAATTTTCCGGGACTTTTGCCGATTTTCCGGGACATGTATACATATAGCGATATATGTAGTCATATATGCATATTTAGTACACATTTTTTCGCTTTTCGCGATATCCAATTAGTTTAATTACTTATGTAACTTACCTGGAATAAACAAATTTAACATCCATAAGATCAATGCACAAAAAAATCATTATTTAAACAAGAAGAATTAATTAGAATTAACAACGTAAATTACGAAGCCCGAAAGCCTATCCGAAATACTCAAGACCTATTAAAGACAAATTAAATATTACTAATTTCGTTACTAGATACAAGGCACGTGTTTTTCGTGTTAGAAAAGAGCGCATGTATCTATATGATAGAGTTCAGTGCTGATTTAATTTTCAGGCACTGTATACACTTAAAACGTGGACTGTGTGTAACACGGGTGATCAATGCAGACGTTGTCATGGGTGGCACGCGCGGTGTAAGCTATGACGTTAAACTGTTACAACTTAACATTGTAGGCGCTTAGCATAAAGGCGTGTTGTTTGTCGCATTTTGAGTGTGAATGAATCAGACTCCGCGAAAATCCGGGTGAAACTGGATTTATTCATGAATGTGCATCGCGTAATCCGTTAAAACTACACAGCCATCAAATTTGAGCAAGCCAATTCACAACGAATAAACCCCTCTTGTTTGAATGTGATTGCGAGACAATCGACAAGATAACGGGACCCCCCGTTAATTGATCGATTTTGACACGTAGCGTAATTGCCTAATCGGACCTTGGAGACGACGCAATATTAGTGGCAAGCACAGATTTGCATGCTAAGATAAGGAACATACAGGTTTCAATAAAATCCGGGACATTTGACAGATTTCCGGGATTACGGGACAGGGTATGCATTTCCAGGACTGTCTCGGACGATCCGGGATGTATGGCCAGTGTTTTTTTTATGGCAATTTCGGGGCCGATATTCGGCCCCATTCCCCTCCAAAAAGAGTATATATTTTTCCCCTATTTTGTAAAAAAAATCCCCTCCAGAAGTT
>VMBQ01003805.1:17832-84382 GCA_007657795.1 Dreissena rostriformis | reverse complement strand
AATACTTTAAAGAAAGTGTTCATGTAATAGGTGATGCATTGGAATTGTTATTTAACCATATTCTCAAGTCCGGGAAATTTCCTCACAGCTGGTCAACGGGTCTGATTATCCCCCTTTATAAAAAAGGCGATCCTTCAATACCCAACAATTATAGAGGTATAACCCTTGTGAGTTGTTTTGCTAAGTTATTCACGAGTATACTCAATGAACGCTTACAAAATTGGGCTACAGCTAATGACATTTTAACTGACGCACAGTTCGGTTTCAAACCGGGTTATAGTACGGTCGACGCATTATTTGTCCTTCAATCATTGATTGAAAGTCATATCAATAATAAACAAAAACTGTTTTGCTGCTTTGTCGATTATTTAAAGGCATATGACTTAACGGATCGTATGCATCTCTGGTTTAAGCTCATTAGGTCCGGTATCGATGGCAAACTCCTGTCCGTTTTTCGCTCTTTGTATAGCCAGATTAAATTAGGTGTCAAACATATGAATAGTATTTCCGATTTATTTGAATCCGACATCGGGTTATTACAGGGAGAAATATGTTCGCCAATAATGTTTTCATTATTCTTAAATGACATTGAGTTGCACTTACAAGCTGATATAAATGCGGGCATTACAATTGATCAATTATCCATTTATCTTCTATTATTCGCCGACGACGCAGTACTAATCTCAGAATCCGCTGAGGGTTTACAATCATCCATGAACAATTTGTTCGAGTATTGCACGAAGTGGAATATAACGGTGAATGTCGAAAAAACAAAAATTGTTATTTTTCATAAAGGCAGATTAAAAAAAGGCTATAGATGGGTGTACAATAATAATCCAATTGAAATCGTGAACAATTTTAATTATTTAGGAATAGTAGTTTCAAGCAGCGGCTCGTTTATACAAGCCACAAATACTTTATCAGCCAAAGCGCTTAGAGCGATGAACGCATTATTTACTGTTACAAAATCATTGAATGTATCTGTTAAAATAATGTTAAATCTGTTTGATGCATATGTTGCCTCGATTCTAAATTATGGGAGCGAGGTATGGGGGTTTACTAAAGCCGAAAATATTGAGCGTGTCCAACGCAAATTCTGTAAATGGCTTTTAAGTGTAAAAACTTCTACTAATTCAAATGCTTTGTATGCCGAAGTAGGGAGATACCCGATGTATATATGTCGATATTTACGAGTAGTTAAATATTTCTTAAAATTGTTCAACGAAAAATCTTCTAACTGTATTTTAAGTAATATTATTCGTAAACAATTTAAAGAAGCATGTGATAATCCTCACTCCAAGTCATGGACATCAAACGTTCGGAAACTCTTGCAAGAGTCAGGTTTTAATGACGTGTGGTTATATCCAGAATCTGTTAATGTTAACAGCTTTATTATAATGTTTCGCAATAGATTAAAAGATTTGTTTATTTCAAAATGGCGAATTGATGTAAATGACTCTCCATCACTATATTTGTACAAAGAATTGAAACCCATTTTTGAAAGATCCATTTATTTAGACAAAATTGAAAATTCGAAATTTAGAAACATAATCGCAAAATTGAGATTGTCTTCCCATGTTCTATTTATAGAAACTGGTAGGCACCAAAACATTCCAAGAAATGAAAGAACATGTACATTTTGTTCACTTAATGAAATTGAAGATGAGTACCATTTTGTTCTTATATGTCCTTTATATGATAATATTAGAAATACATGTATACCTGTTTTTTACAGAAGAAGACCAAGTATGTTTAAATTTTTACAATTGTTGAATGAGACTAGAAAATCTGTATTGATACGTCTAGCTAATTTTTGTATAAAAGCATTTAAACTTAGAGCCGAAAATTTATAGTCTTATGAGAGAATAGTTTTTTCCCCAGAATTGTGATTTTGTAAATAATTTCTAACTGCATAATGTTTATATTTTATTTTTCTCAATCACTAACGGATTATAATCATTTACCTTACTTTGTTTAACAATTAAGAGCCTTCTCTTTCATATTGCATTCTCACAAAAATCATCATGTGTAAAAATGCATAAACATTTGTTGTTAGTTTGACGCATGTGTATGTATATGTAATTATGATTGATTTATTGTTTTTGACGATGAGCTGTATATGCTTAAGTCGCAAATAAACTATCTGTTCTGTTCTGTTCATAACCCGGATGTGCAAAATATTGGTGTACTGCAACCTAATGGATAGCGACACTTTAAGTCAGCAACAATGTAACCGTGTCCAATATGGTGGATAGAGCGTACAAAAGAAAAACCAAGTAAATAAAAAGCAATTATTTCTTGCTTTATGGGTACCAAAGTTTGTGCTTTGGACAGGTAAACGTTGATTAGTTTTTGCAGTTTCAGTGTTCCTTAGCCCTTGCTTTAGTGATAAAATTGTGCACCTTTGGACAATAGACGGCCCATTGCAACTCTTAGCAACCCTTTGGGTAATAAAGCTGAGAGTTGATTTATTGCAACTACTGTTTACCATACGCCTTAGTTGCAATAATCCAACTCGCAGCTACTGACCCTTTGGGTCGCTGGGAGTTGCAACTCGTAAAGGTTTTTTTTCATGAAAATTCGCCGGAATCCAGACGCCTCATGAAACGGTTATATGAGCCACATAAAATGTTTTCTGGCATAAATTAACTTTAAATATTAATATGTCCCCAAAAATATCATTAATATGTCCCTTTTGTGCAAATTAAAACGACTTAAATGATATGGTTTGCTTGCAGAATTATTAAATTAATACAAGTTTGAAACACATCAACTGTTCCAGAAAATGTCTACATTTATGCAATTTAAAACGCCCAGATAATCCGAATTTGAAACTTTGAAAATATGCCAATTTATTTTACCCAAATATTTAACCTGAAAGAAAAACTGCAACAATTTATTACGTGTGTTGCTAACACCGTTTACCAATAAATCTTAAGCAACAAAATAATTGTAATATGTATGTCTCCTAACTCAAACAACAAAGTTATAAACTGCAAACTTTCAGCTGCCAGCATAAGACCAGACCATCAGACACTTGGGTAAAAAAATTAGTGTAGCGTTACCTTTTGCCTTTCTTTTGCTATATAATAGTCAAATCAAAACTTCCTGCTTTTCGTTTGAAAGCGTTGTTATCAAGTTTTTGATTTAAGTATTTCTCCACAAAAGACACCCAATTTGATGTTGATTTTAATAGGTATTGTGTTTCTTGCGATGTAAAAGGTTGATTGAACTCGATTTAATAGACATACGTGGGACATATTTGTTTACATGTTTTTTTACCAGGAAAAACTTTGAGCTGTATGTATGTACTCATAAAAACTCAAAGCATTCCTATACTGCTATATATCACTGCACGTAGGATCTGGTCCACAAAAATATTGACTCACGAGTCCTACGGTGTTAGAAATGTTGAACTTTCAATGTCTTCTTTAAAAACATGTCATAACTAAATACTGTAATCTGATATCATTGCAATTTTTGCAAGATGCCAGAAGAGTTCATCAAAAATGTATTTAATTTTGTGTAAATATGCAAAAGAAAAATCTTTGTAGGGGAAATTGTCTGATTAGGGGAAAAGCTTTCCGCAGGAAACAACCGATATTTGTCATGTTCCAAAGAAGGAAAAAAATCTCCAGGTGTTTAGCATTTATAGTTTTTGATAAAATTTACAAACCTATTAAGATAGGAAATATTATGGCTGCTAGTAGGTAAATGATTAAAGTTTAAATTATTATTTTAAATGAATTTTGTAGGCAAATTATGGCACATGTAAGACACTTAAGGTTTTGTTTACGTAAAATAAGTTGATATATCGTGTTCTTATCCAAAATAATAAAAAATTACGAAAATATATGGTCTATTACCATCATAATCAAAATTTATTATGTTATATTTATTTTTTTAACTTTTTTGTTTAAACTGATTATTGCGCATTCCTTTTTTCAAGCAATAATTTCAAAGGTTACACAGTTGATTGGTGTTAATCTGATAGCTTGTGACTCCTAGTCCCATGTCATTGCATAAAACATGAATTCACTAGATCTAAATGTACCTTTAAGAACTAAGGTATTGTCTGTTGAAACATGCCAGCAATTTTAAATTTCAACCAAATATTATTTGTTTACAGTGCGAGTTTCATGGAACACTGATTCAGCCATTACAGAATAACTTTGATCTTAATCGGACAACATGGGTCAAGTGACTGGGATTTTCTCAAGCCTTCAAAAAATGGGTCATAGTGCAGTAAATCTTATCCCTAGAGGACATTTTGGTGTTGCAGTATATTATTTGTCATTATTTTCATTATTATTTATGCTGAAATTACTAAAACATTCTTGGACAATTATCTAATAAATAAAGTTGATAAAAATACACGCTTTGTGAGATAAGTGTGGTTAAATTGAGAAAAATGATTGACAAACAAATACTATAAATCATGGAGTATCATGATGAATATGATCACAGACAAACTCAATAAAAGATAACAAAGTAGCGTTACAACAGCATTCAACAGCAAATTTGATATGGTCAATCACAAAAAAAACACAGAAGTAACTTATGAGCATTTTAGCTGCATTGCATATCAAACATCAAAATCAAAGTTTCAGAATATTGTAATAGCAGAACAACAAAGACATGGTTAACTGACAAATTAATGAACATATTGAGCAAGATTTATTATCTCAAAATCAGAATACATATAAATAATATTTACGGGTAAAAGGAGTTTCACAATTAAACTATTTTTCTTGCTTTAATAATAAGTTTAGATTATTCCAAATATTATAGTATTGTTAATAAATATCTTATAAATAAATGACATTTTGAAACACGAAGAAGTGTGCACAAGTTCCTTTATTTCTCCAATAAATGTTACATTTTGGACAATGTTTTTTAATTGCAAGTTTTAGGTGCGTGGTCCTTACAGATCTGTATATGTACCTGGCATGTACACTTGCTGTTTGTTTCTCAATGAGTTGAATATGAACTATCTGTCATTTTCCCATATTTAAACATACTTTTGCTCCACTGAACTATTTTATATGAAAACTTGATAATTCTGAAAATAATTGCTTAGGTTAGCAATATGAACTGAGCAATATGAACTATTTTGGGCGTGATTGCTTTAGTTTCCAAATGATGAACTACTTGTTAATACTTGTAAACAGTTTATAATTATAAGCTGTATATGAAATACAACATGTTTCATATGTTTGTGCAACATCTAAAATTCTCAAAGTCAGCATGGTTATTGCATACTCGTTTGTGGAAAAGGTGGGTGCCCTTGTAAGTGAAGCTGAACTTAACATTTATACTGTGAAACTAAAATATTTGTATCTATTTTTCAATCAAAAATACATCATAGAAAACTTCTTTGTTTTACGTTTGTGTTTTCTTTTTGCTATTTTTTTTGTCTTTTAAAAATGACTTTATGGCAAGACATTGGTAGTTTTTATGTTTTCCGAGGAGAGAAAACAACACTGTTGTGCTTATTATTGTTTATTTGACTTGTTACACCTTATTTAAAACCATAAAATTACTGCATGTATAATTAATTTGTTTATAAATGTGTACCACAATAAGTCTTGCTTTAATCAATGTATAAGTTTATTTGAGTGAAATTTGTAAATAAATAGTTTGGGGAAAACACATTGAGGTTTGGCAACTTGGAATCTCTGAGAATCCTTAATTGTTACATTTTGCTATTGATATGAAGATGGTTGATACAGAATTGAAGAAACAAAACATTATTAAGCCTTTCCAAACATTAATTAATTTGCAAGTTGTGTATAATACAGACACTGGAGAATGAATCATTATTTCTGAAAAAAAACTGCATCTGGTTAATTTTGTTGGACTCATTTACTTGAAACGTCACTCAGTTTCTTTCTAACAGCATGTTCTTTTTATTATTTCAGCGTCATGCAAACCGCCTGTGCCACCTGCATCTTTTGGAAAATTCCACAATAGGGGAAGTGGGAAGCTCTTCAGATCAACATTCCAAAACAATATATTTTCAGATCAAAATTTAACAAACCGATCATCTAGCATTAACACAGCTTCAACTGGATCAAATGTTTTGTTAAATACATCTAGTCCACACAGTGACAAGTCATCAACATGCATGGAATTAGTAGTTCACCCTGACTTTAAAACTGAAGATGATATTACATGTACCAATACAAGCACTGCAAAAGCTGTTCCAAGTTATTGTAGAAGAACTCAAAGTGCCAAAGCTCGAGAAAGGTCGAAGACTAATGCATCATGTAAAAAGCAAAGGCCACAGAGTGCTGGATACAAGTCTAAAAATACTGATGTTTCTGAAAGGACAATATCTGTTATTGATTTGGCAAGTAAGGTCATCCCAGATCTTTTTGAAATCGAGAAAGAAAAACTTCTAGCTTTACCTGCACCAAAAGACGTTCACAGAGATGCATTTCAAGATTGCCCACCAATGCATTATGCCAATCCTTTGCCAGAGTTTCATGCCGTAAATGCAGACAATAAACAAGATCTATCTTCAAAGTTGTTGAAAAACGATTTAAAGCCATGTGTGTACGGCTTACAGAGGCAAAGATACATGTTTGGGAGCGCACCAGATCTGAGAGATCTAAATGATGATTGTGACACATTTCCATATAAAGGCTCAAAAGATGAAACCAACTCAAAGATTGATGATCATCTTTCTTTTCAAAACAAGTAAGTAGGTGCCATAATACTTCATGAGAAACATCTTATAAAATAAAGATTTGAGCCTCGCTCTAGGAAAATGTGGCTTAATGCATGTGAGTAAAGTGTTCTCCCAGATTAGCCTGTGCAGTATGCACAGGCTTATGAGGAAAAACACTTTTGCTTTAACTGGAATTTTGCTAAGATGAGACTTCCTTTAACCGAAAAATAACATAAAGCGGAAAATGTTGTTCTTGATTACACTGTGCGGACTGCACAGGCTAATATGGGACGTCTTTTTACAAACATGCATTAAGCCTCGTTTTCCAAGAGCAAGGCTCATTTGTATTTATTAATTGATCAATATATTTGGGAAAATATACGGGAAGGAGCAAATCTTATCTTTAAAATTAAATAACTCAAAAGCCATGCATAAACAAACAGCAACAAATGATTCAAATGAATCCTTATAACACTGATAATTAATTATTCCATGGTTTCATTATATATATTAAACCTACTATACAAATTTTGTAGTGTTTCAGGCAGTTTTGTGTCATTTTAACATAATATTTTTTTAAATAATAAAACACATTCGGGTTACAGGTTAATAATTTAACATGTATACACAATAAAATTGTTTTTGTAATAAAAGCACTATGTCACTGCATTACTGTCTCTATCCTACAGATGCACTCCTTCCACACTTGACCCTCTGTTGCCATGGTTACTAAAGGACATTCCAGCTGAAGTCCTGGGCGTGGATCCTGCCACCTGTATAGTCCTGCTATCCCCTGTGGACTGGGGGGCTCTCCCAGAGGTGCCTGAGTTGCTCGGAAATGAGGATGACTTAGCATTCATGGAGGACATCACAACTCCAAGGCCATGGGTATGTGTGTGAACAAGAAACATGTGAAAATACATGATGGTAAAATAATATAATATTGTCATGGCAGTACTTTATATAAAGGCATAACATTTTCAACATTAATGTTCCAAGTTATAAAGTGACCAATTTTTTTATTCTGCAGGTAAATTCAAAAAAAAAAATAGTTTAGGAAAACTTAATCTGCACTTTTGCAATAATTGTTTGATTATGCTGAACACATTAAAAAAAAATGATTGTCATTGTGTCTCTGCATTTTATTCATTACTTAATAAATCTATTATTGTATTACTTCCATTTGTCCCAGACATTCCCTATTTAACTCGCAATCCCAAATTTTCTGAGATGCATGGTTACCATTGAATTAAAAAATCAAATCAATATTGTTTTTATTGTTTTCTGTTATATTTAGAACAAACCTTAAACAAGCCACGGGGCATATCCCTGTTGTTTCCATGGTATCTTCAAGGAAATGCTTCCCACTTCTTACCAAGTTTTCTTTTTTAAACGATATCAAAAATGTGGGAAACATTAAAGAAAGATTCTGTTACAGAGTTTGACAAGACACCATTGGTTTTACTTAAGTAAATAGTCTTCTGATTATGTTAGTGGCAACGTAAATGTGCGACCATATTTTAAATTTTACATGAACATGGTATACATATGTATGCCTTTGGTAATTAATGTGAGTCAAAGTTTAGTCCCTTATTGCTGCACATCCTAATAAAATTAATTTCACATGGCGCGTCTATTGGAACGAATAGGGTATTTGTGAAATAATGTTTAAGCTATTCTTCATTAGGGAATTGTAATAGGCATGTTTATACATCTTAAAGAAACAGGAGCTTTGTTTTTCAGAATCCAAAGAAATATCCCCATTACTTTGTAAGTAGCCGATTGTTTTATTTATGTCATTAACCAGTACAAACTGCAGAAAAATAAACTTGAAATGTCTGGTGTGCAACCAACTTGCTGTAAACATTGTGATTAATTAATTGACATTTCAAAACGACTTTGCAAAAGCACAATTTAAAAAGTAAACATAATTTTGTAAATGAGGCTTTAATATATGTCATTTTTAGTAAAGTGTGTGTACCGGTACTAGTATTTCTCCTTTAAAAAAATGTATTATGTAGAGATGTGGCCTTTGATGTTGTTTTGAAGAACAAGCAGCCTGTTGAAGACTGGGTTTGTAGTCATGGCAACACTCCTCTTCCCCACAGAGACATGGACTCGCACACCATTTATAGGTTGGGAATATATTTCTAGTTGTAATTTCATGAAATTGTGTACCGGTACCTGTTGGTGCCAAATCATATTACCAGATTGAACATTGTAATTGGTTTCAATGTTTTCGATGGTTTATATTTCGGTTGTAATATTTTTATTTTATAGATGCTAATGCTATGTATATTCATGCCCCCAACGGGAGGCATATAGTTTTCGCACTTTCCATCTGTCCTTCCGTCACACTTTTCTTGTCCACTCTCTAATTCAAGTAGTTTTCTTCCGATCTAAATCAAACTTGATCAGAAGTTGTATCTAGATGATGTCTAGGCCAAGTTCGAAGATGGATCATGCCGGGTCAAAAACTAGGTCACGGGGTCACATAGTGCGTTTTAAACATTCAGCATGGTGTCCGCTCTCTAATTCAAGTAGTTTTCATCTGATCTTCACCAAACTTGACCAAAAGTTGTATCTAGATGATGTCTAGGCCAAGTTCGAAGATGGATCATGCCGGGGCAAAAACTAGGTCACTGGGTCACTTAGTGCGTTTTAAACATTCAGCATGGTGTCCGCACTCTAATTCAAGTTGTTTTCATCCGATCTTCACAAAACTTGGTCAGAAGTTGGATGTAGATGATGTCTAGGCCAAGTTCGAAGATGGGGCATTCCGGGTCAAAAACTAGGCAAACGGGGTCACTTAGTTCGTTTAAAACATTGAGCATGGTGTCCGCTCTCTAATTCAAGTAGTTTTCATCAGATCTTCAGGAAACTTGGTCAGAAGTTGTATCTAGATGATCTCTAGGCCAAGTTCGAAGTTTTGAACATTGGCCATTCTGTGCCAAAAACTAGGTCACGGGGTCACTTAGTGCGTTTTTAACATTCAGCTTGGTGTCCGCTCTCAAATTCAAGTAATTTTTATCTGACCTTCACCAAACTTGGTCAGAAGTTGTATCTAGAAGATGCCTAGGCCAAGTATGAACATGAATCATGCCCGGTCAAAAACTAGGTCACAGGGTCAATTAGTGCGTTTTAAACATTCAGCATGGTGTCCGCTTTCTAATCGACTTATCCCAGAAAAGCACGATTTAAGAAAAACCCACTCATCACCCCAGTGCAAACAACGCTGGTCCACTATTTCAACCAATGATAGCTTACTTTAAATCATTGATACGGTGTGTGATTTTGAAAGGATTATAAATGGGTCAGTTTTTTTTTTACCAGCAGATTAGTTGTTTTTTTTCCAAAAAATGTTTTTTTCCGGATTGCATATATTCAAGTAGCTTTCATCCGATTTTCTCTTAAGTATTCTCAACCCACAAACGGGCGTATTTTGTGACAGTTTGGCACTCTTGTTTAGCATTGTCCACTCTTTAAATCAAAATTTTCATTTGACTTTCATCAATCTGTATGAAAATGTCTTAGGCATACAATCCTTTGCTACTTTAGCTGTGTAAACTTGGGCATTAATCCTGGGTTTTATCCAATTGTATGGAACATTTACATGGTTATGATTTTATGTAGTAACAAAGTTGGAGTTGGGGGCATCTGTGTCCGGTGGACACATTTCTTATAGTAGAGATGATGATGATGATGATGAAGCTCTCAAACCTTAAGGCCAGAAATATAAAAAAAATAAGATGTATGGAATGCTCAGGCTTTAATTTTGTTTAAAATTATAATGTTATGTTGATTATGAAAACTGATGTTTGTGTCCTTATGTAATCATTATTAATTTAACTTTACCATGGAATCTCAAATATATTTACAAAGCACATACGGAAAATAAGCTTTGCAATTTTTATTCTGTTTGCTTGAAAATAAATTATTCTTTCCATCCTGGTCCAATATATTAACCTTTTATACAATACCATTTAACCAGAGGATCAGTACACATATTTTTTTAACAATCCTCATATTATATGTGGATCAGTAGACATCTTTTTGAACAATCCTCATATTAAACGTGGATCAGTATACATCTTTTTGTGAAATCCTCATTTTATATGTGGATCAGTAGACATCTTTTTAAACAATCCTCATATTATATGTGTATCAGAAGACATCTTTTTTAACAATCCTCATATTATATGTGGATCAGTAGACATCTTTTTAAACAATCCTCATATTATATGTGTATCAGAAGACATCTTTTTTACAATCCTCATATTATATGTGGATCAGTAGACATCTCTTTGAACAACCCTCATATTATACGTCGATCAGTAGACATCTTTTAGTGAAATCCTCATATTAAAAGTGGATCAGTAAACATCTTTTTGTGAAATCCTCATATTATATGTGGATCAGTAGACATCTTTTTGTGAAATCCTCATTTTATATGTGGGTCAGTATACATCTTTTTGTGAAATCCTCATATTATATGTGGGTCAGTATACATCTTTTTGTGAAATTCTCATATTATATGTGTAGACATCTTTTTTGACACCTTTCATATTATATTTTCTACAAATTGAATACAGACAATTATTCTTTTCAAATGCTTCTTACCTCTAAAGGAAATACAAGAAACTGTAAGTATTCAAAAAGACAAGTTGAAAGTTGCAAGTTATTGCCATCGTATTATGTTAAACAAAATGTGTTTTTAATATCATTTTTGTCAACGATCTTGCTTGCTAAAAGCTCAATATAGCAGTAACAATAGATGAGTGTATCTGCGCAAGTTCGTGCATGCATGCGCAAGAGATTGTCCAGACTGTTACTTTGTCATTTATTGTGTAATTTTAGAATAACATGCCACAAATGACAATCATCATTAGATAGTGTGTCGCGTGTAACACCCGTCTTCCTGCCTTAATGTCAAGGTCACGCTTTGAATACGAAGGTCAAATTTTTGCCATTAAACAGTCTGTCCGTACTGTAATACCGTCATTCATCATGCAATTTTAAAATAACTCATCAAAAATTTCTACCATGAGGAGACAGCCTGTCGTATGAAACATCCTTCTCCCAACCTCAAAGGTCAAGGTAACACGTAGAGGTCAAATGTCATAGTTTTATTTTCCTACACACCTTATAACAATACTGCAAATACATATACAATAGGAAACATAACCGTATAATGTAATGCAATATATGATGAAAAAGGTAATTCCAAATTATATTTATGGTGCATATACAACGCATCTAAAATTACATGTATGTTTTTTTTTAATTCTAAAAAAATTACCAGCATTGTAAAATGTCTTGTATATATTGGACTCTTAAGAGTGAGAATATAGTGTTTGGCTTTACAAATACTTTACAAGCAATGTTATATTTTTGTTGGAGATTAACCCTTTAAGCGCTGGAACTGGATTTTGAAGGTTTTTGCAAACAGTTTGGATCCAGATGAGACGCCACAGAACGTGGCGTCTCATCAGGATCCAAACTGTTTGCTATTCTGATAGTATTCTTTAAAAAAAAATAAAGAAAATGCTAATTTTAGAAATTTAGCAGACAACATTTTAGCAGACGACAAATTTCCCAGCATGCAAAGGGTTAAAGAATACAACATTACAAGGGAAAATGTCAAATTTGGTCAAGAAAAAAAGCTTCTCAGGACTGTAACTGTGTCATTCATCATGCAATTAAACTAACTTACCACAAATATCTGCCATGAGAAGATGATGTGTTGCCTGTAACAACTGTCACCTACCTAAAAGGTCAAGGTCAAACTTAAAGATCAAAGGCAGTTTTACCTATTGTATTAATTAATCTTGACACATTATAAGTAGGAAAGACACTTGCATATACATGTACACATTTATTTTACATCAAAACTAGATGTGTTTTTTTTTTATCCTAAAAAAATGCCTGCATGAACACAGTTTAAAATGCAGTAAGAATGATAAAACACACCATCACTGATGATAAAAAAAGACATGAAAAAATGCTTTTTGTAGTAAAAAATTGGCAGAATATAACAAAAATATGTTCAGATCATGAAATGAACAGTTTGAACAGGCCAAAAAGCACTTATTGGGACTGTAACTTCATCATTCATAATGCACTTTTAAATTAATTTACAAGAAAATGCTCACTATGTGGATAAGGTGTGTCGCCTCTTGGGCAAAGGTCAAGGTCACACTTAACATCAAAAGTGAAACATGTGCATGCAGCAGCTGGTTCAATAATTACAAGCAGTATTGGTTATGGACTTGACATGTTACCGACTGGCATCCAGTATTGACAAGTTGAGACAACATCTAGAAAGAAAACAGTTCCATCTAAAATTATTTACACTTTATTATGTGACTGAGAAATAATCCTGCTTTCAATCACCTATACCTTGCCATGTAAGCCTTTTTACCTTGCTGTGTAAGCCTGTATTACCAAACATCTTTTCAGGCCTTATTTCAAGTTGCCAAGAATGCGAACAGCAGATGTTGTGAGGAAAGAAATAGCAGACCTGGAGAATCTTATCAAAGGTACACGCACGAATAAAGATACAATTATATTGCATCACATACTTAAAAATAATGTTACTGTTCATTTACATATAACCTAAAAAACTGTTTCTTGTGTAGAACCAGAACTTGGTGCCTTTGGGGTAGATCTAATGAACGCTTCCACAGTGGGGAGAAAACCGTTGACCTGCCAGTCAATAGGCTCACACCATATCCACTGTGTCATGGCGACCTTTTATTATTTTATTAGGAAATAAGCAAATTTTTGTCTTGTATGAACAGAATTTTTTTTTACCCACATGTAGCATTGATATATTTGGTAATGTTGCAGGTGTGGGTAATAAGGACAGCAGTTGTGGACTGGTACAATACCAGTCAGAGATAGCCCAGTTCCAGTACAACCTAAATGAGACCTTACAGTGCATTCCAGACAGGTAAACAGCTTCAACTTGGTGCACAAATTTATAGAAAAACTTCAAGATTTAGTCGTTAGCACTGCTTATTACATTACTATGCATTACTAGGGTTCTGTTGCTTTTAAACAAAAGAAACCAAACAAACTTTTATAGATTTTCTGTGTTCCAGATTGAAGAATGTTCCGGAGCCAATTGACACAGTAAGTCTTAGTTTTTGAGCCGTGCTCTGGGAAAACCGGGATTAATGCATGTGCATAAAGTGTCGTCTCAGATTAGCCTGTGCAGTTTGACAGGCTTATCAGGGACAACATTTTTGGCTTTTATGGTATTTTTTGTTGAAAGGAAGTCTCCTTAAATCCAGTTTAAGCGTAATATGTCATTCCTGATTAGCCTGTGCGAACTGCACAGACCAATCTGGGATAAAACTTTACGCATTTGCATTGAACTCCTTTTTACAAAAGTGAGGCTCATATTTTTGTAACCATATTCATTACATCTTTTATTATAAAATTATTAAAAGTACTGTATTTTAATTGATAAATTGCTCATGTTCCCACATTTAAATCCAACAATATGAGTGTTCAATTTGAGTTCTATTGTAATCACACAAAGCTCTCAAACTCAACTAATGATTTATTACCAATACAATGATATAATTTAGTACTTTCCTAATCACACAAAAAAACAACTTGTGATTCTTTTCAGTTTGGCCTCAACAAGGTGTGTGCAGACCATGATGTCTTCATCAGTGAAATCCAGGCAAGAGTGCAGGAGTGTCGTGAGGAGCTGGCTGAGCTCGAACTTGAGGTGGGAATTGCTACCAGCAGACGACACTTCACCAGACCAAAATCAGCCATTTGAACTTCATCAATTCAATCTTTTAAGGCCTTGTATTGGGAAAACTGGGCTTAATGCATGTGCGTAAAGTGTTCAATTGCCTGTGCAGTCCACACAGGCTAGTCAGGGAGGATACTTTCTGCCTAGAGTAGATTTTCATTGAGAAGAGACTGCACAGACTAATCTGGGATGACACTTTACACACATTCATTAAGCCCAGTTTTCCCAGAGCCTGTCTCAATTCAATCTTATATTTAAAGCATTGTTGTAGACAATCATTACATGTATGTTCACATCAGCCTACATCAGGAATTTAAACTAATCTATAATGAATCATATGAGCCACGTTGTACAAAAATGGGTATTATGCCATATGTGGCAAGCAAAGCTACAGACCAGATTGAACATTTGGGTAATCTTGTCAGGAGATATCATGACTGACTGATAATGAGACCACAAAACATTGCGTGACTTTGTAGCAGACAGGGTAGATTATGATCCAACTGCTGCACAATTGTGCTGGCTGCTAGGTTTAGGACCAATTTTCACATGAGTTGGCTCATATGTCTGGCTCATGACTTGTGTATAAAGGCTTGGTGATTCAACATGGGATTAGTCAACATTCATAAGTGGAAATTGTTGTTTTACATAGCCATTCTTGTTTTGAAAACTCTGACATTTTTGATAGCATTTCAGGACTTTAAAAATGTTAAGATACCTTTGCAACTATTTTTGCATTTTAAATTTTTAATATTATTTTGCAATTTCTATTGATACATGTAGTTATAATTTGCACTTGTATGTTTTGTTGTAGAAGTAAGTTGATACCTTGTGATCTTGCTAGTTGCACCTGGGTGATTCAGATCCTACACATGTATATGTGCTGCGCTCTCAGAAAACGGGACTTACTGCATGTGCATAAAGTGTTGTTCCTTATTAGGGAAAAACTTTCTGATTTCATGTCTTTTTCCTTTGAGTACCGGGTAAATACAGTTTAGACAGAAAGAATCAACACTTAACACACATGGGACAACACTTAACACACATGGGACAACACTTAACACACATGGGACAACACTTAACACACATGCATCAAATCCCATTTTCCTAGAGCAAGGCTCATATGCTTTGTTGTTACATTAATAGTAAATGCTGACATTAATAGTAAATGCTGACATTAATAGTAAATGCTGACATTAATAGTAAATGCTGACAATTTTTATTCCAAATAAGTCTGCTTTTGCGCGCAGTAAAATTGTATAATTGTGTTGACAGTTTTCAATTTTAATTATTGTATAGTCTAAGGTTTGGATACTTAATCTAAGTACAATAGTATATGGTGTTCTTACTATCATTGTATGAAATAAAATGCAACAACTTCTTGTTAAGTTTTGTCAATAAGAACAAGTGGTGTAATATTGTTTGCTTGTATTTTTATGCCCCCGGTAGGTTGGCATATAGTGATCGCACTGTCCGTCTGTCTGTCCTTCTGAAATTCCGTCACACTTGCGTTTAGGTTTCGAAAAATGGTCATAACTTTCGCAATATTGATCATAGCAACTTGATATTTGGCATGCATGTATATCTCATATAGCTGCACATTTTGAGTGGTGAAAGGTCAAGGTCACCCTTTAAGGTCAAAGGTAAAAAAAAAACNGATTTCTTGCATGTAGAAACTGGTTCAAAATGCGGGACAGTTTATCAATCGGATGTCTTGTTGAATAAACGTCTCTAATTAACAGATGCACCTTTGACCTTTCAAACTCTTAACCTATTCTATGTTACAATGAATACAATGTAAGTCATGTTTATTTTCTATTGAGAACAATGTTTTCGTGTACTTTGAAGTTAGATGGTTAAATTTTAATAATTTATTTGGACCATGAAGTACAAATAAATCAAATTAAGGGGGAAGGTTGTGTAACGTAACCCGTAGAGATAAATAAATTAATTAATTATGTATCGTGTAACGTAACCCGTAGAGATAAAATAAATTAATTAATTATGTATCCATATATAACATAAACATTATGTTATATTTAATTACAGGAAGACATAAATAATATGATAGGAATTTGTAAATGGATTTGGTCATCATAAGTGTTTAAAATATTTTGGTAGATTTTTTTGCATGTAGAAACTGGTTCAAAATGCGGGACAGTTTATCAATCGGATGTCTTGTTGAATAAACGTCTCTAATTAACAGATGCACCTTTGACCTTTCAAACTCTTAACCTATTCTATGTTACAATGAATACAATGTAAGTCATGTTTATTTTCTATTGAGAACAATGTTTTCGTGTACTTTGAAGTTAGATGGTTAAATTTTAATAATTTATTTGGACCATGAAGTACAAATAAATCAAATTAAGGGGGAAGGTTGTGTAACGTAACCCGTAGAGATAAATAAATTAATTAATTATGTATCGTGTAACGTAACCCGTAGAGATAAAATAAATTAATTAATTATGTATCCATATATAACACAAACATTATGTTATATTTAATTACAGGAAGACATTAATAATATGATAGGAATTTGTAAACGGATTTGGTCATCATAAGTGTTTAAAATATTTGGGTTGATTTCTTGCATGTAGAAACTGGTTCAAAATGCGGGACAGTTTATCAATAGAAAATAAACATGACATACACTGTATTCATTGTAACATAGAATAGGTTAAGAGTTTGAAAGGTCAAAGGTGCATCTGTTAATTAGAGACGTTTATTCAACAAGACATCCAATTGATAAAATGGTCAGAAGTATTGACACGGAAAGTTTAATCAAACTTAATTACTTAACACATCGATTGATCTACACCGACCAAAGGAAGTACTATTGTCGCTTGATTCTATAGAGTGATGCAACCGAAATCGTAATCTTTGTAAATTACCTCTCGGACAATACAGTCATTAGTCAGACCAGAGGATTATTCGATAAATGGGTTTATATATTAATAGCTTGTTTATTTCATTCCCGGGGAACGTCTAATTGGAACAACACTCAACCAACCAGCAGTAAGCACGTGCAGAAAATAACACACTTGACCAATCAAAGTTATAATTGGGTTTAATGCAAATTAACCTGTAAGCAAGTTTTGTAAGAAAAGAGACACTTGGTTTAGATTTCGAGGCGAACGGATCGGTAAAGATCCAATCATGTAGTTATCAGAATGTAATTGTATGACTGAAAGTATGAACTATTATAGATATTAAATTGGACTAAATTTTATATATGGCGTTGTTGTTGAATATTTCATTTCACCTTATACGGAGTAATTAGCATTATTGGAAAGGACTTGCCCTATTCGCAATGTAGCAAAATGTAGTTGATGCGAATCTCGTCATTATGGCAATATGCGCATGACGTGAAAACGAACAATAAGCGACTACGTGACATTATGCTAATATTGAGATAAAGAATCCGTTCTTTATAATAAAACAATCTCTCCAGAGATCGCTGAGACACGAAAGCCTGTTGATTTATCTAATTGTTTAGGCTGTTCCACCACGCATTAAACAGTCTCTCGCTCTCAACAGAGCGGGGAATACATCCACGTTGATTTTAAAAACAACAACAACAAATAATTCAAATCATGGACACACACAATGTGATGTCATTGTTTTTGTCCATGAACACTAGTTTCACTTAACACCGCATTAGTATGTCAGTTAGACACACATTAAAACTTTTGCATGATTCAATACGACATACTCATGCGTTTAACGCACTCGGATTACACGATGAACTACGTGTGTGTTTTAGATTGATGATTATAATACATTTGATAAAACGTGTTTGTACAATCTATATAGAATGAAACCGGGGATGTACATGCATATATGCTTAAGCAATGAAGAATATTTAAAGTTCAGTGTTGAACTACTGCCAGTTATATGGAGAAATCGACATTTATAAAAGGAAGTAAAATTATTATGTCCGTATGATTTTCATTTACTTTTCAAAATTATTGACCTAACGTTGTAAGGCTCAATTATGCGAAAGTCGTTTTTGTTTGTTAAATACAAAAGGTATGTCATGTCTGTAGAACTTTAATTTAAAAAAATCAAAACATCCCAAAACCAAAGTTAACTACATGTATCGATATGCCCCATGTACAGGGCAACTATTTGTATATTAAAGTCCGGAAGATTTTTTTCGGATATTTGTTAAAGTCTTCCAATATGTTTTTCTTCGTTACCACACTTATACATATCTGATCGGGATATATGTTTTACGAATAACTGATTTAAACGAGGGACAAATGGCGTCATGTTCCGAGATTTATCGCGCTATTGGTAAAACTTCAGTCAGTTCGCCTCTCAACGTGAAACGTTCAGTCACAGGATTGTGAACTGTTGTGGATGCTTAACACTTTTTGTAATATACAGCGTTTTATTTTTACAGATCATATATAACTACAGGTGTCTTACGTCAAATATTCAAAATAAGAAATATAAACACTTAACAACGACATATGTTGTTCCGTCTTAGTTTACTGGATTATTAAAGAACGTTAGTATAGTCAATATTTCATAGTTTTTTTATTATTTTGTAATCACTGTTTTTATGCTGTTTGTTTTCGTTTCAGTTTGAGAAAAACTGCATTTTATTGTGCATGAACATATGACAATCAATCTGAATTTGTAAATTAATTATTAATTTATTACAACAAAAGCGTCAATAATATTGATATAAAAATACAACAAGTCGTTATTCACAACATTTCGCATTTGTCTGCGTTTTGCATCGATTGGCTTTTCCGGATGATATCAAAACGATTTAAAATATAATAGACGTATTCTCGTATGATTATTTGCGGTAATAAAATTAACTAAATTGAAGATTACCACAACCGTAAAATTCACTGACAAGGAAAACTCCACAAATGTGTAAATGCCTTTCAAGATAAAAATGTCTCGTCCTCAAAAGTTGCTATCTTAATTATGTTTGTATAACATTTTGAAATGTTCTTTGCCGATTTCCCAATGATGTTATTTTAGCCGAAAAATGTCATTAAACAACACGTATATACGTATGTGAACATAACATTAAAGAACTGGCTAAACTGACATAATTGCTGCACAAGCATGTATGCTGTACTTTTTTTAATTGTATGTTTTTATAAATTAATCGGAAATCTTTCAACCATAAGCTGTCAATGATATTGTGTTAACGACCTTCTTATTGGGAAATATACTTGTATTCAACACATAAACACTTTTCACACGTATTTGCAAACAAATAGCACAATGACTAGTTATGTCAGGCTTCAAACATTTTACAAAATTGTGTATTATTTTGCTGACGAATAAAGATTCATTAACGAATTATGGAATTGCATATATACTCCGCAATTTCGCGTTATTCATTTTTTTAAGTATTACATAAATATTTACGGCAAATACGTCGAGACGTTATGGATGTTTCAGCAGCTTAAACTTAGTCGTACTGTTTTTCAATTATATCATAACCATGCGTACTTAAATGATAACTGTTCTTAGTGTGTGTGCAATCATTGAATGACAGTTTTAAAAGTTATTGTAGTGTACATGAGATATTGATATAAACACACTACTGACACATGTTTTTGATTGATGATAATAATATAATTTGATAAAATGTGTGTGTTGTATCTATATAGAATGAAACCGGGGAAGTGCATTTATATAAGTTTAAGCAATGTAGAAAGGATATTTTAAGTTCAGTGTTGAACTATTGCCAGTTATATGGATGCTAAAATGATCCACTTTTATACAAGAAAGTGAAATTATTATTTCCGTGTAATTTTAATTCACTTTCAAAATTTTTCACCGAAGGTTTTAAGGCTAAATAATGCGAAAATCGCTTTTGTTTGTTTAATAAAGAAAGTGTGTTATGTCTTAAATAAAATAAAAATTTCCGAAATATTCCAAAACCAAAGTTAACAATATGTATTATTATGTACCATGTACAAGGCAACTGATTGTATTTTAAAGTTATGTAGATTGTTATTTTTGTTATTGGTTAAGGTCCTCCAATATGTTTTTTCTTCTGAGTTAATGCACTTATAAATATCTGATCGGCATGTATGTTTCACATGTTACTGTTCCAAACGATGGACCAATGGCGTTATGTTCCGAGATTTATGCGCTATTGGTGAAACGAAAGGCTTCAGTTTGCATCTAATGTGTATCCTAACAACGAGAAACGTGCAGTCAAAGAATTGTTAACTGATGTGAATGTTAAACCATGTTTGTAAAATACAACGTATAACGTAAACCGATCATACGTTTACTTAAGTGGCTATCGTCGAATATTCAAAATAAGAACATAAACACTTTACAACATTTAATATTGTTTTTTTGTCTTAGTTAACCGGATTTATAAAGAAAGTAAGTAACGTGAATCTTTGATATTTTTTAAATTATGTTTTTATTAGTTGTATTATGCTGTTCGTATTTGTTTTAGTTTGAGAAATACTGTAACATTTTATTATGCACAAAAATATGACAAACAATCTGAATTTGTAAATGAACTGTTAGCTTATAACAACAATTTCTATATAAAAATACAACACGTCGTTATTCGCTACATTTCGCATTTGTTTGCGTTGTGCATCGATTGGCTTTCCGCGGATCAAAACGGGTTAATAAAAAATTAGCTGTTTACATAAAAAATGTTTATTTATAATTGGAAAATTAACCAAACTAGACCCACTCTCAATGCAGCAAAATCGTACCAATCCTTGCATCGCCATGTACTTAGCGCAATTAATTTTTGTAATGATTTGCGTAGAAGTAAAGAATGGGAAATGTTGTTACCCCTTTTCCAGGAGTTGTGATACGGGAATTAAATCAATTTTTTAACAATAATCTTATTGTGTTTATTTTAATGTAAAAGCTGTGGACTGTAAAATGTATGAACTGTGTTATAAAATGGCTATAGTGCTTGTAAACTCTGTACGGTGTGGAGTGGGATACCCTCGACCCACACACACCTATTGACGAAGAAAATAAAATATATTAGACGGACAAATAAAATAATAATAAAAAAAAATAAGAAATTGCATAAGATGTTCTGGCATTTTTAATGACAAAACTTGACGATTATCAAAATTGTAAAATTCACAGCCAAAACTGCACACATTTTAAAATGCCCTTCAAGATAAAATGTCTCTTTTTCATAAGTAACTATGATATGTTTATTTACCATTTTGAAACGTTCTTTACCAGTTTCCTAATGATGTAACTTTAGCACAATCATATCAATGGCATCGAACAGCACGAATATAATTATGTGAACCCAAACTCAAAGAACTGGGTTTATTGACATATTTGCTGAGCACGCATATATGCTATACATGTACTAGTTGTATGTTTTAAATAATATGTAAATGATATGTTGTTGCTTATTTTATATCTGGAAAATATACGTCATTTCAACACATAAACATGCGTACTTAAGTGGGAACTGTTCTTAGTTTGTTTAATCATTGCATGAAGTTTTTTAAAGTTATTGTAATGCACACTAGATATTGAAATAAACACAATACTGACATTATCATCGACAACACTAACTACAAAACAATGTTAAACAGTAATGCTGATGAAACAATAACACTCATATGTATACAATTAGAACACCAAAAACGAAAAACTAGATATATAATACAGACGTTAACTTAATTAATGTTACAAACACGTACTAAGTCGCATTTGATATAACTGAACATTAAACACTCATGAGTAAAACTACAAAGATGAAATCGTGTTTGATAAATAAGACAAATAAGGTCAAATGATAAATTTCACGTTCAAAACGTTGATGTACGCCCGCATTGGTACAGTGATTAAATAACAGCTCCAAACGAAGTTATTTTTTAAATTATTAATTCTCGTAAAATGAATCAATATGCGTCACTGAGGAATACTCGTGGACAAAAACGAGTTATTTTGATTTGAGAGATCATACGTGGGCGCCTGTTAACTGGAGCTCTGAAAAGAACAATATCACAATTAATACCATATATGCGAACACTATATGGTAATATAACATAATTATATTTCATAGTTGTTTTAAAGAATAAAGTTATCTATGTTTATTTTTCGAAAAACAACTCAATGCAATCATCAGTCCATATAAACAAAGTATATATAATCTCTAGCATATCGTAACGTCATCTGATATAAAAAAAGGCGCATTAGGCTAATATTCAGATGTGGAATCCGTTCTCTCGAATACAACAATCTCCAGAGATAGCCGAGACCCGGATGCCCGTTGTTTTATTGTATAGTGTGTTCGAAAAACGTTTATATAATCTAAAGCTGAATTAACACCATTAACAGCTACTCAATTACTGGACGAATACAATCTGATATCATTGTATTTGTGTATGAAACTGTATTAACTTTACACCGCATTATATGAGTTTGACAAACATACAAGCATTTACATGATTCAATACGAAATATTCATGTTTTAAACGCACTCATATTACTATTTGAATTATTTGTGTTTGTTTTAGATGGATGATTATTATATAAATATAATTTGATAAAAAGTGCTAATGATATGTTTATCGAATGAAGCCGGGAAAGTTCATTTCTATTGTGTTAAGCAATACATGTTGCACTCTTATAAAATGATGGTGTAAATTCAGGTTTGAACCATTACCATTAATATGGAGACTAAAATGACCAATTTCGCAACATACAGTGAAATACTAAAATTGTCAAGCGATTTTCATTATTTTTTTCAAAAGTTATTGAATCAAAAATGTTAAGGCTCGTTTATGTGATGAATAAGTTGTTAAGTTTGTTTAATAAGGAAAGTATCTTTGCAAATAATTACTTTCTTACACCAATTATTATAACGGGAAATGAGGATGAAATTGTTAAATTGTTTCGACTTTGTCGTGCTCGGATTAATTACTAATCATGGAAGCTAGAATATGTATGGCTCACCAAACTTGCAAAAGCAAAAATGATGATGGTTTTATTCCAAATACTAACTTGTGTAAGTGAAGCCAGAGTCATGAATGTCAGTAGATATTTGAGATTGAAAGCTGAAACAGTAGCACTTTTTGTTATAACGTGACTTTTTTATATTAAACTAGGCTATATTTGGCATGCTGATTACAATTAAATGAGTCATATAGCGAAAGTCTGTTTTGTTACAATACATTTTTATGGCTTTAAAAAATATTTCGAGGGTCGGAAGGCATTTTTTAAATCCTATTTGCTGAATTATTACGCACGGTCAGCTTCCGTTTATTTAATGCGTTTTGAAAGTAGCCCTACTATTTTTAAGAATTTACCGTTCATTAAGGATCATTTCGAAACACAGTAGGATAAGTAAATTCTTTGTAAAACCGAATTTAGCCGACTTGTCTTTTAAACGCTTACACGGCTTGATAATGGTTACTCAGTTCACCTTGTTTCAACTCGTCTGATACTATCTATTATTATGCCACTAGTGCACATTTACGTAGGAGACGCTGACATGATATTTTAAAGTGTTATCGGATACCCCATCCGATAACGCTTTTTCACGCTATAACGTTCTATGTTAGTTTAGTCACGCCCACTATGAGAACTACTTTTATTTAGCCGTGGAATGTCGCTCGGCAAGCCTCGCCTTTTCCTACGCCATATCAGCCTCGTCTGATATCACATGATATCAAAAGTCACCAACCATATATTCTCTATATACACAGTGACACTAACCTTATAATCTCCATTTACCTGGCCTCGTTTTTATCTTTTCATTATCTGTGTCAGCGTAAACAGTATACACGTATACGTTAGTTGTACATTAAATATAGCTAACATTTTGGCGAATCATTCATGCCATAAACGAAACATGAAATTAGTCTTTTTAAATTGACACATGCATTTAAGGCATGCACTTGAATGCCGAAACCATAGACGAAAGGGAAATGTATGTTTGATGTTGATTTTGTAAAGCTTACACTTATATAGTATTTAAACATTTTCAGTAAAACAACGATGAACAACAGTACCGCTCAGTCTTCTAGCCTTTACACGGGACTGGAGGCATACGCCCTTGCGTATTGGCATATCCATCCCTACTTAAGCCTGACGATTTGTGTTTTCGGAGTGACTACCAATGTGGTGAACATATGTGTGCTAAGCAAACCGAAGATGAGAAATTCCATCAACTGTATTTTGACAGGGATTGCAATATCAGATATACTCACTATGCTGGATTATGTTCCATACGCAGTCCATTTTTATATTGCGACTGATATCAGTAAGTAAAAATGTGCATGTACGTTTAAAACACGCGTACACAATTATCTGTTTGCCGACTTTGTATTGTATAAACCGAAAACAAGTTCTCTTATCAAAACGACAACACTGTAACAAGAGATAATCAAAAGCTTTACAAATATATACAAAACATTCATGTATATATTAATAATGCATAACACATATCAAGAAAACGATGTTTGTTTACAGCGAAAAAAAGGGTACACTTTAAATAACACACAAATTCGCACGTGCATATAGTATATGACAATCAAGCGTTCATGTACATTGATGTTTATTTGCATTTTAGCTAGCCCGTACTTATTGTTAGCTTAAGCAGAATTGTCAGAAAACCCCAAGTTATTATTAGTAAGCCTACACGCGGTATATATTAAAACTTATATCCCGATATGGATAATTTACCTTCCAATGTCATGATACATGAGCATTATTAAGACATGTGTGTATGTGTATATGACAATTTAACTTTGGAAAATCAGGCATGGTATCATAGTATAACAATACAATCTTAACAACATTACTCTAAGTAGTCGCATTTAGGAAATATAAAAATTATATCATATTTATGCACGTAGCATGTATGTAAATAACACATCCGCATTGTAACAATGACTTGTTTCAGACGATTTTATTCATCGATATACTTACTCCTGGAGCTTGTACCTGAATTTCCACTCGTGTCTTAGCAACACAACACATACAGTTTCGTTGTGGCTAGCCGTCGTCATGTCAGCAGTTAGGTGAGATGTTTACATTTTCATCATAGGAATTAACAGACTTTTTGTTGTATTTTTTTTTTTTTAACTTCAGTGGGAAATAATATAATTATTAAAGCAAGTAAGTGCTTATTATCGTATGATTTTGCGTTTAAACTTTCAAGGAATGGATTATAAAATGTATGTTGACGAAACCAGATACGTTCGAAAAACCGAAAACAAATCAAATACAAAGCAACGTTTGCTTTCATTATGATATGCTTGGAGTTGAATCATTACTATATATACACATCAATTGAGTATAACTATACGTGACCGTGTTTGTACGTGTCACTGTTTGATGGACATATGATTGAACGCATACCGCCTCCAACGATAGTATCTACTATTGCGGCAGAAATGGATGCTGTTATCATATTAATAATGGATCCGGTAAACCCAAAAGCGCGATATCTTCTGCTTGTTTAAATTTCAACGGCTTTATATGTGTTTCTATAATTGAATTTATCATGACAATCGTCCTCGGTGTGAGGCTACCAATTTACGATGACATATTTTGTGTGGATGATAAAAAAAATGCAACAGTTACAGTACGCATATGTTCTTTTGAGAAATGCTTGGGTTTGAATATTTTCCATTTCATAAACGAGCTAATTTCATTGGCATCATATGTAATTAGCACATTATAAAACTAATTGTGACGAAGATTTAAGTGTTTGCTTACTTTCGCTATTTATTGTCAAATAAATGTGGTTACGTTATGTGATTCTGGTAAATTTATGGACAATATTTCATCTAGCGAGGCAGCAGAAAGTGTCCGTTTTAATATGAATTGTTTCAAATATTACTTTGTTACAACAAATATTGAATTCTTAACAGTTGCTCAACTAATACAAACATACACAGTTTGGTTCATATACTGGCTGATATTTAAATGTTTATAACATAAACTACACAAGCCAAATAAACAAATTTGTAATAAGCCCATTTATGTTTTTTAACTTTAAACAAATTATGCAGTTCATGCAACTGAATTAGACATGCGGTATGTTCGTGACATTTACTTTATTTGTATATGGAATGTAATATGATTTCAGATACCTGTTCATTCGATCGAGAGGCCGATTGAATTTGAGCATTCCAAAAACCCAACTTACTATTTGTGGTGTTTATGTTGCAGTGATTTTGGTATTTATTCCAAATTATTCTTTATCCGGATTGGAACCTACCTACATTTCTACCTACAACACGACGGTATATAAAATCAAAAGCCTTCAAATATATCTTAAGAACTCTACAACGATGAATGCAATAAACGTGTGGCTATTTATTCTAGTGGGGAAATTTATTCCATGCATTTTGATATGCGTTTTAGGCTGTATGTTGTTGAAAACGATACAACAAAGTGTCCAACTTACGGAATCACTGAAATTGACGTCGTGTTCGCGTAGAATGCGTGCACATAGGAGGACGACAGTTATGTTATTGGCCATAATGGCTATGTTTATAGTTTCTTCTTTTCCCGTGGCAATACTGGTGCTTATTTCCGTATTTGTGGACGGGTTCTTTATGGATTACTATATGCTCTTTGCCGATACCCTAGACATTCTATCATTAATCAACAACGCCATAAACTTTGTGATGTACTGTAGCATGAGCAGGCAGTTCAGAGACAGCCTTTGTGAGACACTGCCGATGTGTAAATTAGACGACGAGAAAGGTGCTTACCAACCTACAGCAACGACAACACACGTACGTGCCTCAGCAGTGACGCATCTGTGAACAAAATGTGTTGAACATTTAACATGAACTTTTTAAGCTACACTTACACTCAAAATCAACGAATATTGTCTCACACAACATAGCATTTTGTATCTTGTTAACGCTATGTTACCAGACCACATCTAGCGTTAAAATATTGGCTATTGCTATAAGGAGCACTGCTTTTTATGGGTTAATAACTTTATTTTACGAAATATTTTACGTGATATTCGTTGATTTTTAGTGTAAATGGGGCTTTAACATGAACCTTTACATATAATCACACATTCCGTAATGTCATTTATATTTGTTTTTATAATCACGCAGACATTTCAATATACATGTATGTAAACTTGTCAAGTTAATACTGTTACGTGTGAAAAGTTGATCCCGTGTCTCTGTAACCATTTTACCATTTAATTATCAACATGTAAAATCAGTCTAAATAACGAACACGTTGGTCGAACATCAAACTTGCTTGTACACGGTAAGTAGTGTTTTAATTTACAACATGGATCTATTGTTTCCAGTTATTAACGTCCTTAACACCTTGATACAAGTCTAACTACTGAATTGATTTTGCTATAAAGTTGTTTTTGTTTAAACAATACATCGTCACATTTGAATTTACTCTGACTCTAAATGTGCGTGTACATACCAATCACCCATTTGTGTTTTCTGCTGTGCTCATTTTGACATGTTTTGATAACTTTAACTAACGACCCTGCAAACAAGAAAAAACTCAAGAAATTTGACATTGAACTGTTACTCTTAACATATACAACTTCAATTGATTGCCTTTAAAATAAAGAAAGTTCTTACTTTATCAACAAGGGAGGTAACCAAAGAGGTTGTGGAATTCGTACAGAAGCAACCGGATAAACGTACATAAGAACTACGTATTGGTGAACATAAACAGAAAACAATGTATGGAACATGAGTAAATTGTACAGGTATGATTTGTTAATCGCGGTAAGTGAACACGTTCAATTCAAGTATTTTTCGACAATCTATTTCTTATATTTGATATTAAATCTTGAATTACGACCTAGCCCTTTGACCTTTGACATACTGACATTGGTTCGCATGTGTGCCATACTGTCTCAGTTGTAATTATGTTATCAACTTTTTAGTGATGATTTATATGGTTTGACCTTTGTTCTTCAATTGTAATATTCATATATTTATATATACCATGCGATATTATGTCAAATAATATTCGTAGCTTATATATGTTATTCAAAATCAAACCCTGCCGGACAAATTTACACTCAGATTTCCGTATTTCCATTATACTGAAACCCTTGTTTACTTACAATGTGTAAAATTCCAGATTATCTCCTAAGGCAGAAAACAAGGTCGCGCCTACTCATTTCGAGTGCAAAACTTTATATGACGTGCATCAAACATGATATCAATATTTACAAAAGTAGGAGAAAACTGACTCATATTTATCACATACATGTCACGCACGCCATTGCTGAAGTTAACAGAAGAGTCAACAGACAATACAAGACAATGATAAAACTTCCAATCAATGCTCGTTGCAATTTAAAAAATACAATTGGAAAAACATCAATCGTTAAATGATCAAAACGCCATTATTGTAATAGTATTGAGTAACATGAAACATAATGACGCTTTGTATCAAGATTTTAGCTCCGAGCAGGTGCATTTTTTCACAAGTAACTAGTATCCTCTGAAAATAAAAAAACAGAATTTATGAGTACAACAGAAGACGTATTGAATATAAATGTCGAATCGGCACCTGCGGGAACAAAAACCTGAACAATCAGAAACATTCGCTTGCACGTTAATGACTTTAAAAATCGTAAGTGATATAAATGAAACCTGAGGCCAGTTGTATTGTGTCGGTGAGAGGTATTTCTCGGATTTAACAATACATAAATATAAACTAATTGACAATACTACTTAAAACGTTTAAACAATACATGTCTCCATGACGAAATATCAGTTATATGATTTCTTCACGAGAAAGCGACGTTCGCATCATGCTTTAAGTGGTTCCGCTACGTTTAAGATCTATTATCTATTTTATTTATTACACCTTGTTTTGGCTCTGTACAGCATTCGCCATGCTAGCTATTCTTACGGGTCATTATTTAATATACGTTGATAGCTATAACGCTGTCATTCACATGAGTGGACTCTTTTTTAATATGACCTGTCCTGGCATTTCACGGGAGCCGCAGCAAATAATTAACATTAAACATACACGACATTTATTTAGAACAACTGTTTTCAATACAAAAATGTTAGAGCTGAAATTCATTTATTTGTTAATTTTAAAGGAGTTTATTGACGCAAAATGAAAGGTATAACAATTTCACAAACATATCATAAATTAACAAGCATTTATTAAGTTGTTACTAAACCGTCTTATAAACGCTCAGTAAAATATAGCAATAATAGCAAAGTTTCGGGACACTTAACGTGGGCGCGGGAAAATCAGCATTAGTAATAAAATTGCATATAATGTGCATGCGGTACGGCTATACGCATACGCGTTACTGATTAACTGTACACAAGTTCAAATCTCCTTTATGGGGCGCTCGGGCTTATGCATGCATTAATGCGTTGCATAACAGGGCGCAACGCTTTTTTCTAGAAGTCGGAAAATATACACCAAACGATGGCATATCGGGTGACATGGGTTGGATTCCACCGCAAGTACGGCAGTGGAAATCTGTCACGCTTTATTGGTCACGTTTGTCATATATGAACGCAACGAGTGTCAATAAGCGAATAGCACTCTGGGAAGCATCTCAGTCTAATCGTGTATGTAAAAATTGGGTATTTGCTGTAAAACAGTTTCTAGATGTTAATAACTTGAATATGTATAGAAGTATTTTGCAACCGATGTCGCCATCTTTTGTCGATGAAGTCATAGATATTGTTAAAAATAAGTATATATCCGAGTGGTATGACAGAATAAATAGTAACACTCGTCCTTCTAGAAGAGGAGGTTATAAATTGCGTCTGTATAAATGTGTTAAATCTGAATATGTGACTAAACAATACTGTAAATTAATTATGCCACCTAGACATAGATATGCGTTTTTTAAGTTCCGGTGTGGGGTAGCTCCCATCAGAATCGAAAGCGGCAGGTATGAAGGTTTACCGATTCAGGAAAGAAATTGTCCATTTTGTAATAATGTTGAATATGAGTACCATGTATTGTTCCATATCCCAGTGTACTGTGATATCAGAGAAACTTTGTTTAATCGTGCTTCCGAGACAAATGTGTTGTTCTTAACACTAAATGATGTTGACAAATTTAATCTGTTTTCCAATTCTAATATCATACGAGCCTGTGCCAGAACCTGCTATCTTGTGCTACAGAGGCGGGTATTTTTAATTTGTAAGTAACCTTTTTTATTTATGTATATAATGTGATCATTGCTTGAGTTTTTCCCCGTTTTATTGCGTCTGAAGTTTTTTTCTCTATCATCCAGTATCTTACCATTGTTTTAAGGCAGATCTTAGTTAATTTGATTAGCAAAGTTTCTTCAGTTTTAACATTTTAAATTTTTATTTCATTTATTTGTACAAAATGTTGAATTGATAAAAGACGTAATGTATGTAATTTGTATATATATTAAGTGGAATTCTTTAACTGCGATAGTCTCTTATAATTCCAATATGGAATGGCAATATACATTTGACAATTTGTAAATATTTGTACTGTTATCACCATGTATGTATATAGATGAGACTTAAATAAAGATATAAATAATAATACTACTGAAGAGACGTCTATTGCCCTTCGTTTTTGGGGTATACTAGCTAGTAATTACAGAGTTGAATGGGATCTACGTTTAGTTTCGCACTTTCGGCGTATGGATAACACGTGCGAGAAAACGATTCGAATGAGCGAAATTGCGGTGCGAGGTTGATACCCAAAGGATGACAAGATTGTAAATGTAAGATGTGCATCACGTTCAAATGCAACGATTCGTGTTGCATTAATGCTTTAATTTGAAACGAATAACATGCCAAGATATCAACAAAGCGCCGAAAACACATGTTAAGATTTCTGTTATTGCATATTTTCATATCCATTCCTTACGATCACTTGTTGCCATACACAATCACGTACTTAACGCAAACATGGTATTTAAACAATGGCTTATATTGGTCACCAATGTTTTTAAAAGTTTCCCTCATAATAAACGAATACGTTTTCACCATTAAATATTGTTTTTATTATGTCATATCATCAAGCTCAAAAAAACAAAAAGTCAATATGACCATTTATGCCATTATTCTAAAGTTCAGTCACTGATCAATATTTGTATACATTATGCCAAAGGGACTCATTTAAAGGCTTTTAATTTTGCGGTGGGATTAAAATGGAATTAACGGAGATACGTCAGATAACATGTTCCATTACTGGAGAATTTTAGCTCACATGCAATTAAATACAAATACCATGAATAGTGTTTTCATAACGCTACTTTTATAAGGTAAACATTTGGGAGCACATTCCGGAATAGTCGGCATCTTATCCGAGTAGGTTTTGTATCGTGGTGCGCCACTACGGAATAGCCATGGGCATAAAACAATCCTGTTTAGAAACACATATCATTTATCAGAAAGTTATTAAGTTTCGTTGTCCAGATTGATAATATAACTTCCCTGTAGACACCAAATAAATTCGATAACTATCTCACAGCAGAATAATTAATATGCATTTCATGAGGGAATTAAAAACCACACCTGCGCGTGAATGTTCTTATGAGACAGATATTCTCGTGATATTGAATCAACATGCAGATCATTCTTATGTCCAGCTATTGAACCCATTCTCACAAAATGTATCAAGAGATTGGAGCACGCGAAAGTGTCAAATGAGTTTTATACATATGAGCCTCGCTCTGAGAATATGAGTTTAAAGAATGTGCGTCCGCCTAGGCTAATAAGCGACGACACTTTCGGGTTTCATTGTATTTGTTGCTTAAAGGAAGACTCGTCTTGACGAAAATTTAGTAAAGGCGGAAAGTGTCGTCCCCGATAAGACTGTGGTGCGGACTCATATTTAGGTTGTTCAACAGACGCACGAATGATAAACATGTGAGTCCGAATGTCTCGTTTTCTTTACTTCCAATTTGTTATACAATTGGAATTTTACTTAGCTTATTCAATATAGTGTATGTAGCCTGTATAAAACATTGCAACATTAGTTATGATAACATCAAAATCCTATACAAGCACATGTACCATATATTAACAAAACAATTTAAATTCATTTTAAGAATAAGAATCCACTTTTTTAAGTGCATTGAACAATTGTGCAACTTTGGTTTTTATTACATGTTTGTACTATATAGTCGTAGTGCAACTGGACTTATTTGTCTCAAATAAGCTTTATCAGCCACACAACCTTATCTCAATAGGGTAGAAATGTCTAGTTGCAAGTTTTCGCTGTTTAATTCGTAAATAATCAGGCCCAGTTATATCATCTAAGATATTCTCAATGGATAAGTCCTTAACTTCTGTTTAGGACTGTTGTTATGAAAAGCATTTATCGCGATTTTGTGGAAAACCAATACAAACATAAAGTATACTCATACAATTTTGTGAAATCAAATATAAATTATTTCACGAACCATCACAAAACATTGGAGAATGTCGTTTTCATGCGAAATACATAAACGTCAGACTGAGTATCATATATATTAAATACCACGTCTGACTGACGAAATGACGAACTAATATATAAACAATCTTTGTTTGAATGGAACATCTGAGGATTCAAATTAATTAGTATATATCCAAACCCTTAATTGTATTGACCTCAAGCGTATTGCAGATCCTTACGGAACGTATCGACATAAATTAATTACGCTGATACATGCATGTATCTACTGGTAATTGTTTGCAAATTTTGCATAACAATAATAATTTTATCGGCACAAAATGAGTTCACCCTAGCGTATTACAATCACAGATAACATATTCCGGTTTACTGTTGCATCAATGATCACAAGGCGCTGCAATACAAAAATGGTTTCAAAGTAATACACACAATATAATAACATATCGAACCTGTTATGTGTATGTGCAGTCTAAGATCAGCGCATAATAGCCAGTGTAGGTCAGCCAATATTAACGAATCTCCATCGCAATCTACAAACTATGCATGAACTTCACCACACGCTATATATTTAATTTAATATCACACTTTATATGTCACAACAAATTACATGCTGAAGTGTGCACGTATACTATTTGTGCGTTTCATTTGTTACATTAAACGAAGAATGACCGACGTTTTAAAAACAATAACGGTCACCGGCAAAACATTGCGAAACCAAAATTTCCCAAACTTAAGTACCTTTTTCTTCTTAGATATTCATATTTTAGATAAAGTATGCGATACAATTCTTCTTTGTGATCATTTATTGAATTTATTGATATTGTGTTTATATTATAATTCCTTTTCCTTCATTGCATTTCTTTTTTCAAAATAATTGACAATTTTCCAATCGCCCATTATGTTTCTATCATATCCAAACCTTCCGTAGTAGTTCATGATCGATACATATCGAACACCATTCAACACGAATCACAATGATGCTGGTTAGTGCGTGTTCACGTTTAAACACGTGAACTATCGTATGCAAAATCGTTACCGGAGCTTTAGGTACAGTTTGTGTCGATATACGTGAATAACAAAAGCATACACAATCTCACGATATATTGAATTGGATTTTTTTGAAACGGAATAGGGTGAATAAATAACAAACTGGGAAACATTCACCGGCAGTTAAATGCCAACAGTTTGTCCAAATGAACATCCAATGCAACTTGACGTATGCAATGTATCGACTGTAACTGATATATGCCAGAATGAAATGAAATGACATATTTGATAGACTGACCGTAAATAACAGTTGAAACAGGTATGCACTCATACCAAATGTAAACAAACAATCGTAGCGGTGTTTAGAACTAATTGAAATTATTCAAGAATATTTAAAAGTCCGGATATGGCACTGGAAGCACACTGGTACGTCACTGTAATATAAAAATTATACGTAAACCGGTTGTTTTAAACACTAGAAGTAAAACAGATGAATATGTGCCCTGACGATCAACGTAAAACAGGTATCTACACGAGGCTTAACTAATATAGGTTTTATTTGATAACACAAAAATGAATGACAGAGTATAATTTAGAATTCATCGTCAATACAATAATCATGACGTATTGTCCATGTTTACGTCAATACGTTTCAGAACATACACTTTTCTCAGATAAAACAACTAGATGCCGATCCTGAGTGGTATTTTTAACAAATTTCGAACTTATAAGTTACGACGAGTACAAATGCATGGTTTGTTTCTTCTGATGAGTTATATGTCTAACAAGTTAATCTTATTCGATATAATCATGATAATGTTATTTGCTTTATTATTTGGAAACGAAGTAATTTGATGTACGTAAGGAAACATATGCTTATGAAGAAACAGAACTTAAATCTGTATATTCATGCGGAGCTTTCATTTACGATTAAAGTAAGTTCCTAATCTGCGTTGAATTGAATTTGAATTACATGTCGCAAATATGTATTCTACGTTTTCAAGCAATTCGTGACTTATAGCTGAGTAGCATTCATATTGCAATTTTTGAAACATTTACTTTAGTAAGCACCTTAATAATACTCGTTAATAATTTGAGCCATGCTACGGATGAGACATGAATTAAGACGATTATTTGATATAAACTTATCTTGTTAAACGTATATACATACCTTTGTGAGGATCGAAAAATAAACGCAACCGACCTTGGCTTGAACTCACGAATCGATACGATATACGCCTTTGGCGCAAGCGATGTAATTGTGTTTTTACTGCAAACTTAGATCTGAATAACACAGTTATTTCAACCGAGCATTACATTCTGAGAAATGATGTTAATCTAATCGATATGTGATTTTGTTTGAGTGGTCACTGTTATAGTTAACAATACGACGTGCTTCGTCGTTAACATCACAATCGACAGTTAAAAAGGCAAGCAGTTTCTTTAACTTTTTATATATTTGTTTGAATTTATAACAAATATGGGATGATGTTGGTAACGTTTAACAAGTATTTAATGTAGAATCCCAAAATAGAACAAGAAACAATGCAACCTTTTAAAGAGAAATTATACTGATATTGATCTTTTTATTTAATCAAGACGGGTGCGTACCGTTTCCATGTGTTCTACCTTATCTACCAATAAGATATAAACACGCTGCGTATATAGCTACATGGCATTTGAGTAATCCTAAGTAGCTTCCATCATCAATATTATCCCAATATTCACATATTTCAGACATGCAGTAGTCTAATGCTTTAAGCCAGGCCACATATCTATATACAGCAATTTTTGCTGATATCCTAGTATGATAAATAACTCGTCCAGCTCGCTGTGCTTTTTCTCCTAAATAGTAATTTCATTCTTACCAACGTTCTTTTTGTTATCATTATTAACTTACCTCGAATTGTAAGCTATTTATGTAAATATAGTTGATAAGCTTCATAAAAGTAGTTCACAAACCGTTTGCTTATGTGTAAAACACGTGTTACTTTTTGAGGGATCAAGTTTATTTCGGGTCAATGTTTAAGTGAGTATATACGAGTTCGAGGTCAACATCGTGTTATCAATTCTCAAAACAACACTTGAATAGAAAAAAAACGCATGTTTTAAACATAAAAGAGCACACCTTATATGGGACCATCAATCAAATAGTATTTCTTCATTTGAGCATTGAGCATACATGTAGTTACGAACAAGTGAACGCCGATACAGCTACGTTTACTCGCATTTGTTGCAGAACCAAACTTGTGTCTGTATTTCGTATGAATGAATATGCACATGCAACTGGGGATTTCCCAACAGTGTACATGTCTTGCGTACATGGGGAGTTTTCTACTTTACAACAACACATTATTTTCAATTGAATGAAACTCGATGTTCGTTTACTTTCTGGTACTTCTTGTTTTGAACTGTTTTTCAACGTTTTAGATGTAATCAAAAAAGTTAAAATATCGTTTATACTCGCTTTAAAACAAATCATGTTGAGATTAATTAACTCTCCGTCTAAAAAGAAATTGATCGCTTGCACAATTCTGTTGTATGATGTTTAGTTCAAACGGGACGTGTTCCAGATATCGAGTTGCAGAAAAAATGGCATGGATTCCAAAAACAATGTATTAATTACAATAAAAAGCGAAATAACACTCCTGGTCAATAAACAAGTTCAAATCATAGACATTGGCTCATTAATATAAAAACATCATTCGAAATCGGTTAAACAATAAAGCGTATGTAACGTGGTATTCCTATGTGCTCAATAACATAATATGTACTGTCAATCGTAATGTATTAGTAATCAACACATAAGCATTGAATTGTATGAAATGCCGTTTTGCGGGTCCCCGCTAAAATACCTAAACATATTTCGTATACTGTGTAAAGTGTTACACTTTTTCCGCTTTTTCTACGGCGTTTAATAACTAATCGTTCCGACGGGAGGTTTACAAAGTTCCTCGAACATGTCTATTCCCTAGATTCCGACGGATGTTGTCACTATAAACTGAATTGCCTTTTCGCGGAAAGTGAAAACTCCGCGAAAAATGAAAATTCCGATAGTTCCAACATAAATTAATGTAATTTAGCGGATGTACCGAGGGCGTTCCATTTTGTAAACATGGACATAAAAGGATTGCAATATTATTATTTAATTTATTACGTTTTGCTATTTAAAATTTCCCGAGCTTCACTCAGATTGGTTATTCAGTATATGATATTTCCCTTATTTTAGTAATCCATTTACAAATGGAGCTCCTAAGATATTATTAGGATATTATGATTCGAATTACTCAATGGTATGCGCCGATCTGACGCTGGCAAACTGTAGTGCCAACTTTGATTTTACGAAATTCAGATTCAGTTCAGTTAACTGTACTACGAACCTTGTCCAGAAAAATCAATGGTATTTCGTAATTATAACATTTTATTAACAGCACATACATCTAACAAATGTGTCCCAGTTTACTTTATGAATGCGCATCGTTAGCTGTATTTGATTTAATTACCGACACAATGGAAATGGCTAAATCCTTTACAAACTTATAAGACAAATTTCCGTTATATGTACCATATGATTGAACACTTTTACAAAGGAACAATCCATTACTTACGCGTGGTTGACTTTATATCAAAGGCAAGAAAAACAGAATCCTATACCGAGATGAAACGTAACGAATATTTGCGGAACACGTATTTACAGTGTGTTGTAACAATATGTATGCATTAAAAGATCGGTTCTTATGCAAGAAAGAGTTTGACGTCATCACTTTTCTTACCATATTTCAAAGGAGCATTTGCTTCACATCAAATAAATTGCATGCAGGTACACATCACATATGGGGTACTACAAAACAACAAAACACATGTTGGTTGATGCATAACGTTTGAACATGATGGTTGTATGTAATGATGACAATAAAACATGTTATAGCGGGTGCGTTAACAATATGTTTAAGTCTTGTGTGCAATTAATTGGAGTTAAGAAAGTGTTAATGTCCAACAAGCTAATTTGATCACAACCATGTTAAACGCCTACGATTAATTGATTATGAAAGGACGGTCCGCATATGTGGGAAATTACACAAACGTGGATAAGAAACGCACAACAACTCTTAAGTCACATAATAACATGTAAGTATAATTTAAAAAATACAATTTGGCACATGCAATTCATAAACTTGTAACGGATATCTATTGCCATGCATTTTTGTAACGCGTTTGAGCTATTTTCTCGCCATTAAGCGTGAAGTCTAACAACAACAATGGAACGCTAATTATACGATTGCTGTGGAAGTCTCTATGAACACAGTGTTTGCTTTTTTTTAAATTGCTTCCGAATTTGTGAGAAACAATGTTCAATATACAAATGTAGTATACACAACAAATGCATGTACGACTACTTAGCAGCATATTGACGTCTAATAATGTATGTTCAAGTCAGTTGTACGACAAAATCCAATACACAAGAGATTCATATTAGCGTATTGCATATCGATTAAACCAGTATAACATACGTATAATGTCCCGCCTGGCACACTTCGAAATGACAAAGATATACGACTGTTTATATGAATGAAGCCTTTAGGAATACAGATGTACCTGAATGTTAAAATAAATGTACGTACATATGACATATACATATAAACATTCATAACGAAATTCATTCTTTATAAAACGGTACAAAATATATCGACGCAAAACATAGATTTGCCTTTGTTCCCATATTCCGCATATGTAATCTTGGATAAAAATTGTTTGTATCGGAATATACTGGCGTCAGCAAAGGGGTATGAAATTATGGAAAAAGGACAGTATTTCAAAACCATTGGACAGATCCATTATACCAGTATAACATATTTATAATGTCCCACATGACACACGACAAAATGACGAAGATATACGACTTTTCATATTCGCGGAGCCTTTGAGGATTCAGATGTACCGGAATGTTAAACTAAATGTACTTACATATGACATATGCATATCTAACCTTGGTTAACAATTGTTTGTATCGGAATATAATGGCGTCAGCATAGGGGTATGTAATCATAAAAAGGACATAACTCGTATAGACAACGTATTACAAATGCTCAAAATTTGTTAAAATACTAGACACAAAAGAATAACAAAAAATAGTATTTTAAGAACAAATTTGATAAATCCAATTATGATAATAAATAGTGACATACCATGTAATATTTTCAAAACGAAACCATCCATTAAACGCCAAACAAAACTTAATAATGTGTGGTTTGTGGTATATGTATGTGTGTATATTTCTTTAAAACATGTAGATACATGTTTCAATTGAATGTTTTACTCACATTTACGATATGTAGGACTAATGAAACAAATATGACATTGCTATTACGTCACACAATCACTTTACATTGAGAAAAACCAGCAAGTACCAACATGTTGCGCGTGTGCTTTCGTGTGACAACCAACCAATGCCCACATTAATGTGACGTCTGACTACTTTAATATTAAATGAACAATATCTCCGGATTGTATATTTATAAGCATACCTGCGGCAACTGTAAGAAAAGGCTACACATAACAACGGCACCAGTATGTTTTCGCAGCCGATCCACCACTGACTTCTCGATACTACCAGCTATTGTTATTCCACGGACCGGTAGCCAACTATTTAAGACGACAGAACAAATTCCACCTATATTGCAGTAAGTTTAACCAGTATCCCCACGTAGAGCAATCAGGTATCACTCTTCACTTGGATTTAAGTCTCGTAAGACAGTTAGATGCAGTGTGCAATAACCAATGCGAACGCAGCACAGAAAAAGTGCGATTAACATTAAAAGAGAGAATACACGATCTTATTTCAAAACAGATAACATGTTGATTAATTAAACACTATAATTAAATCTTCAGTAAAATTCGAACAAAAAAACGCAAGTAGCACGTTATTCAAATTGAAATAATGTTCTGATTAAGGAGATCACCCCTTCAATTAACAAAAGACATATACATTATCGGGTAACCCCCAATTAGTCGTGTCACTATCATATAAGAAATCATAATTTGATTGATAGTACAATATACAGATTAATTTTTATTTTATATATTTTTAATATTATTTATTTTATTGTTTCTCATTTTTATTCATATGTCGGTTTAGGGCTGCAATATTAAAATATTGAGATTGAATTCGTATACACTCATACACTCGCTTTAAAGGGTTCGCAATTTAATTTTCACGTGGTGTATTCGTGACAAATATATGAACTAACATCAATTTCGACATATCTTGTGAATACACGAATGGTCATGGAAGCCGTAGGTCGCTACAGTGTGCGTTAGAATATATTTAAGTTAAAACGATTGATGTTTATTTCTCAGCAAAACCATTATAAGTGAGGTTAATTTACCGACCTGGATAATGTTAACCTAAAGTCAGTACTATCGATTCGGATACATTAACCCAGGGTGTAAACAATCGGGTCCAGCTGTTGTTCAAATATTGTACAAAGTATCACAGAGAGCATTATTGGACGGTTGCTCATATCTTCAATGCAACAATACAATAAATTGTAGTGAATTAACCATATGTTATTAAAATTATTAATTTCCCGAATTGTTTCTTCATGCTTTACGCATGTTTATGCAAATGTCATTTTTTAATTGGTCTGCAATGAACTTTATGGCACGACCGTACAATCGTATATATTCACGAGCCAGCTCATATAACAGCTCTTCACACTCTACGCAGCGCAGGTTATCTCCCCACGGCATCGGGCGCCATCACAAGATAATCCTTTCACATCTGGAACGATTGTACTGTTTTGTTTAGTATTATATTATGGAAAAAATAATCTTTTTCTTTTATATTTTGAAAATTGTGTATTAGTTTAAGTTCATAATAAACAAATAAATTTCCGAAAAAAAAGGTAAAATAACAACGTGCAAATTATTGTATCACGTGGCGCGGCTATCATCCTATGGTTGGTTGTAACGGCAGGGATTTGATATTGAGCTATGCACGGAACCAGTCAAATATCTGGGCGGAGGTTGACCCTATACATGCAAAGGTTTGACACTTGTGGAGAGCGTTATCTGGTATTTTCTTAAGGTCATCTGTAGACGTGACCAAAACACCAAGCCCTTTATTGGTTTGACGTTTGATGGTAGGTTTCTCTAATTTTCTAATTCTTTATATAACAAAATGCCTATTTTTGATTCCAACATGATTGTGAAAAACATTTGATTAAACCACTCTATGTTATGTTTAACGTTATATTCTTTAATTTGATGAGTAATGTGTCATCTCTTAATAGTATAAGTTTATACATATCCGAATATGTATAAACGAATGTTTAAATGAATTATGTGTATAAACCATTATCAAAACTTGCTCACGAGTATAACACATAAAATAAAACTTGTGGTGAGTCCATCTAATTCTCTGACTGGTTACAGTTATATGCAGAAAGTCCTTGCCCTTATCCGCCGAATTGGAACTTTAAATTAGCTTGTATATTTTCTGGCTCTAAATAGTCGAACATTAGAGATAATTATTGTATTCTTAATTGATCGCTTGGAATTTGCTGTAACTTTACGATTTAACGATTCACAAATAGAATACATGACATATGCATCATTGACTGCTATTAAACAGATCACTTTTCTTGTGTAGGTAAGTTGGCATTAAGCTTATTAAGCATCCCCTGGTCAGAGTGGATGAGCCATAATGTATAAGTTATATGTCAAATTCACTATACTTATAACAAGACATTTTCTCGTGCTTTTTTGGAATTTCACATTGTTATATTTGACATGTTGGAAAGCAATTGAAGTGAATCTTTTTTTTGGTTTTTCCGGTAATTTGTTAATGGCCTAATTAACTAATATGGCTTCCCATCAAGAGTTCGCCAATCATCAAAAGAGTGTGTACTTCTTTAAATTAAGGGTCGTGATTGATGTCAAAGAACATATTAATGTACTTCCCAGATGTCGAACAAAAAAGGAGAGATAAATACATGAATGAACAGCATGTTGATAACATTGTGTTATACCATACTATGTGCGTAGTATATTAATAAAACAAAACAAATTTTGTTTCGGACGTTTTGCATTATAAAATACACTAAACAAAATAGTTTCTTCAATCAATCTACTTCTCTGTATCATATACAAATAGTTCAACGCATATGAGTAACATGCTTAACCAATGTATGAAATTAATCGTAGAATTGTAAGATTAAAAGATGTACACACATCTAAGAGCATGTAACAATTTAATTACAATACAATGTACAATAATGTAATAATGAACAATAATAAAAATGTTGCACTCAATTTCAATATGTTAATGTGTTTTGTTTGCTGTATCTTATAAATCATACTATATCAGCTTACTAGATCACATACCACGTGAAATAAAACAAATTCTATATGTTTATTGAAATTCCCTCTGTTAAATACTAGCTCATTTTTTTTCACAACTCCCTTTTATTGTACCGAAACAAATAAATTAAAATAGATCATGCTTCTGGCAACAGGTGTTTTAGCCATATTGTTCGGGAATGTTTCGTTGTCATGATTTTATTTATTTCGGTATCCCTTTTTTATCCTTAGGTTATTTTCTATGGAATTTCTGTACAATATATTAAATGTAAAACGCTTACGACTTTAACAGTACACTATCTGCCGAATATCTACAGTTCAGTTGGTCATATACTTACAGTTCATCTATTAAGTATTTACGACAAGCCATTAAAAATGTTACCATGTCGTTAATGTTATCATGCAAACATCTATTGTTCGGTGAAACGCTTTAACAAGGCGTCTAGACGTAATATTCTTTCTTTGAAACTAGGAACATTGTAACATTGAAGACTTTGGCAGACACACGTGATTACATTGCCTGCTTCGAACATCTTGATGGATTGCATGTTGGCACATAACTTGGTATCCTTATTCCGTTATTTTCTCACTTATGCAAGAGGTATCAGTTCAAAGATGTACATGTGTCTCCATTATGCAAATATACGAAGTGTGTCCCAGCACTCCTACCGGATGCTGAAAACAATGCTGGCAAATTTGTAACTAATAGTTCAACATGATACGTATTATAGACAGACAATTGTATGTGTTATTTTAAATGTTTTTATAAGCATTTAAAAAAATGTACAACATGTTAAATCGTTTTCTTTACTTGTGTACATTTAAAGACGAACTTTATTATGTGACAATCGACATAGCAAGGCGACACAATATACAGTTTACAATGCAAACCCGATTCGAATTAATTCATTGATTGTTTTGATACTTGGAAATTACTTCAGAAATGTGAATCATATAACGTCAATCTACATATGAGCTGGCAGTATCGTTAACAACATGTGCAAGAATCTGTAGGACGCCACTCTTTACTACCTTTATATAACCGTATGACACACATGATCATTTGAAAACAAGTGTGCGATTGTTCTAAGGTTCATTGCCAGCGTTAAGCGCTGCTTATTAAATGTATTAATTGACTTATGAGTGGTGTGAATGACGACATATAGTGTAAGGCAGCCCATTTTTATTTCTGAAACAATACCATACGCATATAAGTTTGCATGCTCAATTAAAGATAGTATGTTGGGCGGATTTGAAACAATATATATGTATAGTCATCCATAAAATCATAGGTAAATTACAATAATAACGATACCAACTTATTTTTTATAGTTATTTATACCTTTTTAATATTTTATAGGACACACACATCAGCGTTGAGATAGTAAATTCTACATATTTATTTACATACAGATTGGTCCTATACAATAAAAAAACACTATATTATAACCATTGCAATACAATTAAGACACACGAATAGCATGCATGTCATATAGTATAATTGATTATTGATGACGGACCGAAATAATATAATAAGAAGGTGTCTGTTGTTGCAAAGTTTCGAAGAAATATTACAAACACGGTTTTTAAAAACCTTATGTATTGTATAATTAATATACAAGTTCACATACTCAGATACGAAAACACTGCACGGTGAATGGTAAATCGTGAGTCAAGTTGATATTATATTACTATAAGAGATTGTTCTGAAAGGAATGTCGCTAAAAAAAAAACATAATTACTATGGAATATTGTTTAATTTCATCAGTTCTAAATCACTATAAAGCTGTGTCAAAATATTGTATCTGATTTTCGCATTGGCGCTGTAACATGTGTCAAGCTTTACCCGAACGTTACAGAGAATTTCCATATGTTCACAATATGTAACTGCGATTTTATGCGATATCCATTAATCATAAATATACATCATCCTTCTAAGAGGATATAAGGTTACATATCTGAAATGTCAATTTACGCGAACAGTGATCTAAATTTCATAACCACCGACACAAACGCATAAAGGCTATAAATCATGTCGAACAAGGACGAATTTAAAGTTTGTTTAATAATTTATTCTTATATTTTCAGTGCTGGAATACATAACCATTTATTGTATTTTAGATTACCCACCTCGTTAAAAATAATGATGTTTTACCATTATGGAAATAAACTAATTCCCTGCTATTTTGCATACAGTTAATAGTTTTACTTTTGAAAAGAGTTTGAATGTACGCCTAGATTTAAATCAAACTGAAAATATAAAATAAGTAAACGGCTCTTGAGTATATACTCTGCAAAAGTGGGAACTAAATATAAAAATAGGTGAATTAACAACATTTCAATTCTTATGTGTACACACACACAAATATTATTGTTTTTTAAACAACATGAATTTATAAATTAATATCCAAAACAAAGACGCTATTTTGTTCTTCTTTACAATTTTTCAATTAAGTTACCTGTCGACAAGAACCACATAGAACCACATAGAACATTCTAACACAACTTCATGACATGACCCGAAAAAAATTAACAGCCAAAAAGAGATTCGGTACTATTTTGTTACCGGAAACATGATAAGCTGCGCGTTCATACAACTGTTCCATCTTTGTTTAAGATATCGTTTGTTTTGGGGCACCGATCTCTGTATTAATTTCTATGGTAAATGTCATATCATACACAATCCACTGTAAGATGATTCAATATGACAAGGTAAGTTATGTTAAATAAGAAGCCCCAAAACTAGTTATTGTCTATTTAATGTTTTCATTATGTCTGTTTATTCGCAGGCTTGTGTTTTGTTGTATATTCTTCTTTTGTTTTCCCCCAAAAGCTATATAAATGATGTGTATTTTGAATATCAGGATCAGAGTTGAAAAATAAGTCTAGTATAAGCAGTTAGGGCAGAATTTATACTACAATCACAACAGAACGATCGCATTTAACCTATACGTTTTCAAATCGGACAAACCATTCAATATGTTGCAAAAGGACTATCTTTTTTCTTGCCACGGATTGGTTGACGACAGGCAACTCATTTCCCTTGAAAACCGAAGTGAACCCTTAACCTGACTGTACTAGCAAGTACAACGTTTATGCTTTTTAATTTTGGGCATATTCTTCTGACTTTGACAGACATATTCAATTATATCTAATATAAATAGTGTTATATCCTATTTGCTTTCACGTAATGAGAAGTCGAAGTAACATTTAATTTAACAGAATTTCGGTAATCAAATGAAGCACTAAAATCTTGTCGACGAGGCGATGCAAATGCAGAGCGACTGCAATCTTTATCAACTGCACTTAATCCATTACTAGCCAGTTACTGCAACGGTAAGGTAATTATGCCCATTTAGTAAAGCAAACAAAAACTCTTTAGCATCCATGTTTTCTGCTTCCTCCTGAAATACTTACCGTAGAGCAACGGTCATTAAGGTGATTTTGTCACATGGAAGAACACAGGACTGACACAATGCAATTTACATTAACGAATCCTTTGTAAATTAAAATATGTATACTGAATACTTCAAATTTTCATATTTCGTTATGGTTTATCAATTCATCAGTCACTTTTATATATGAGTGTTAAACTAATATGTTGAAAGCTGATTCCAACCACTAACTTCTAAAAACCGCGTAACACAAAGTAAAGGAACCATATTACATAAGCTTTAGTTATTTTTGAATCAAAAAGCGACATTTATGTATTTTTGCCAATAACGAAACATATATGCGCTTTCGGAAATAGCAGTATAAAACGGATGCTTGCCGAATATAATTTAGAACTGCATTCATCTTCATGAAATCAACACCACTATTATTAACTTAACTGCAATACGTTCGTAAGCTGCGGTAGTTCGAAAATGAATCTGATTCAGTCGTTCTTTTACTATGTAGTGCTTCATTGATAAAAATAGACTAAAATACAAATGGCCAGCTTACTGTCAAATCTCACATAACACAAATAGTCAATACATTATTTAATCACTCACCTTATACAGTTTTTATTTTCGAACGAGAAGGTTTCCTAAGAAATTACCGACGCATATAACACAATTATTTTCCAATATATGCACACGTTTGTATTCATGATATGCACACTTTTATGTTGGTTTAACTTTAAATGAAGAAAGGTTTTCTTGTTAAGAAAAAAACAACACAAAACAGAACGATCTTGATAAAAGAACCAAATTAAACTTCAGACGATTAGGTTGTAAAAATGTGTCGTGTCATTTAAATGTGAATGCTCACAATAACAAAATATCACGATATTTAATAAAAATCAATCATCAAGTCTTGAACGTTTTTATGTGGGCGTATCTGCACATTCGTATGTTGTTGTCTTAAATCAAAACAGTATTTACTATAATATAACTTAAAACTTTAGCTAACTTCATAAAGTAGAATTTTAGATTTAAATGAACTTATATAATGAAAGCGAACAAAATGCGTTCAATATAATTAAACAACATTTATTAATTACTAATTTAAGCTAAAGTTAAGCTAAATAATTGTAATTCTTAAACATTGAGCGTATTGCAAATGGGAAAAGTCTTTACAAACATATATTAAGTTGAAACAATATATCATTTCTTAACTGTTTTGTATAATACAATATCACTTTAAATTGTATCACTCATTAATAATGTAAAGAAACGCACTGGAGTTTTCTCCTTAAATACACACATCCATTAACATATTATCAATTTATGAAACGCTTAATTGCTTTCATTTAATTTGAATGGACACGAATCTAAAAGAATATATAACAGGCGCCACATTATGAATAGTGGAGAGTGTTGTCATAACACTTGTTGTCTTCGCTAACCATAATAAAACAATGGATTACTACGAGGTTTATTAATAGCATGGGCCATTTTAAAATCAGATATGTTATCAATAAGCTTTGCTTTGTCTGGAAGTGAATTCCAAGAAGAACTTTTTGAGGGCAAGAAGGAATTTTGGTTCAAAGAGGTCCTAGACCGAGCACCATCTAAGTGGAATGAATTACGTAACGATCTTGTAGATCGCTCACCAACTGATTGTGGGGACAGTGAGGACAAATATTCTGGACTAAGGCCTTTAACCATTTTGAAGAAAAGGTTAAAACATGAATGTTAACGGGTGTAGCATTGACAAATTTGTTTTTACAATTGATGCAAGGGCTATACCATAATTTGCATCTTCTAATATTATCAATGTAGTACCTCTTCACATTATTACATACTTTACTAAAATAAAAGAGAAATATATTTTGAATTGCTCATCATCTAATTGTGTCAGTATAATGTGTGTTATGTTGACCATGTTTAACACAATATATTTTATGAGTTGTAAGTTTAGTTTCAACTAAGTGTTATTGAAGGCAATGTACTGCAAGAGATGTCGCTCAAAAAATAATGACATCGCCATTGCTTGGAAATAGTATATTTTAATTTCGTTTTACAACTAAACAGGTAACAAAGAAAATTGCACAAAGGCTTTTGTACTTTCCAATAAAGAGTTTGCTGACTTTTCTGAAATCAAACGGTTAAAAATATTGTAAAAAAATTCCTCTTCTAACCAAACTTTTGTTGTCCGTAGTCCTGGCTTGGTAATCATTGGGGGACATTCTTACCTTAAAGATACTTTTTCACGTGATCTCTAATGTGTATATTATTCTAATGCGGGAAGGTAGGGATATTAAAAGAGTAATGTTTATTGTTCACCAGTTCAGATATCTGTGAGAGATGCGTGAGCTTGTGTTTGTCGAATCTTTATCCACATTTACATCTTTTTTCAAATTACGGCTACAATTTTGAGTCTATAACTTTTAGATTGTGTTCCGGTTTTCCGAGATACACCTTTTATGCAACAAAATAACAGAAGTTTAATTGAAAATGTTTAAAGTTCAAACCATTATTTGTTTTGCAAACCACCGACTGGATGTCAAAAGTATTTCATAGACATAGTCCATGTGTGCATAGAAACTGCATGCTTTCAAAGTGAGTATTTCACTAAAAGCCCGGCTGCCAGTTGTCATCGTAAAATGTGCTTCATATGTTACAGTTTCAAAACAAATCGCAATTCTGAAAGCTAAAACCTGTTTAGCTGACTGTGTGATTTATTAACAAATGCCTCGAGGTCATATTTCCTCGCTACTGTTTTTTTTTAACAAAACAAAAGCAACGCTCGCATTACGTCTAGTCCAAATCGAAATTTATATCATCATTTGATTTCAGAAAAAGAAAATGGTTAAGTGTTAACATCTATGCCAAAACCACCACAGCGACATAATGATTTAGTTCATTTAAGCACTATTGTTTTAATTTATTGTGTATACGTGTTATCATAAACCATAGCGGTCTCATTGGTTATTAGACGCCATGGGGTGATTAAATAGCAAATCTGACGACTAAATTAAAAAGATTAATGGTAATAAGGCCATAAATAGTACACTTTTAACGTACACTTTTAACAAGGTACACTGCATTTTCGCACTGCAGGTTGTGTTAACATCCATACCCTTTTGAAGTTGGAACTTAATTCCCGAAATAACAAATAATATAATATTATGCGTAGTAGAATATTTAAGAAGATGTGTCATTATTTACGGCATCAAAAGCCGTTAAAATTAAACAGAAATCCCGGTCGTGCATTTGCTAATGTTTTACCAAAACTGTCCCATATTTCGTAAGATTGTTTCATTTTATTAAACATGTCATTGACTAACCTTCAGTGCCTAACGTTACCTCGCATCCTCTCCAATATTGAAGAATTCAATTCTAGCCGCGCACGAATATTTATACACGTTTTTTCTTAACCGGAATACCAAACCTAAATTATTTGTAACCTTATTAGGACGTGCTATTATTTTATATTAGTTGCGAAATAGAATATTGAACTAAAGTAAATGAGATCGTAATTGGAAACTGGCTTGATTATGGGTGCCGTGTTCATTCATTAATATGTATTCAATAATATTGTCAGAATGTTACTGCTTCATAAATATTTTGAATAAACCATTTCGGTGATGAAAATATAATATTAATGTTCAGGGAAACATACGATGTTTGCAGCGAAATGGACTTTTCTTAAACAACTTTACTGGCTATGGGTTGAACGAAGTTTAAAATACAAGTAAACGTCTGTATATGTTAGTTTTAGTTCATTGGGACTTTTTGTTGTAAAAATAACTATGTTCAAAGTTTTATTTTGTTTTACAGTTTTTAATTTATTTTTTATGTTAAATTCCTTCGATTTAAATCAAATATAATAATTACGACGTTCGAATCCGGTCGCTTTTACAATACATTTTAATTGAAATAAGCAACGGGTTTTATTAACAATATTAGTCGGAGATTAGAAACATATATTTTTATTATGAATATCAACACACGACACGTATTCAAATGATCTTGTTACACTATTAGACTTGCTTTTACTTACATGTCTGCAACGATACACATTTATCTGCTCATCGTGATAAGTTTCTCGTTTCTGATGCGTGATAAATACATACTAATGTGCATCCACAAGCGTTTGATATTACGTAATAATTGCTTACCAACACAGTGGGCATGTAAGCTATATTCAGCATATAATCATGATAACATGCACGATCAACCCGTATTAAATAAACATGGCTCAGAACGGGGCTCATATAAATTACTGCCTGTAAAGTGGGGACTCTGTTAGATATAACGGGTCTGCACTCAATTTATAATGCTGCAGTAACGTTAGCATCACGAATCCCGAGATCCAGCCAAGACAATGATTTATGAACAACGCCTAATGCGCGTCTTCGGCCGATATCGTTATGGTGTAAACTGTTTGCTATGGTTATAATCATTAATGCCAACATCTATTGGTGGCAGGTACTTTTGATTCAAGGAAACGCATTTCATTATTTTAATCTAAAAGCGTTTTTGACTTGAGTGTTAAATAATGCATCACATCGTTATATGATACAAGTTACGTTATAAAGCATCATAGTCTAATGCTTCCTATTAATTTCCTATGCATTGCTTGAAAATAGATAAAACACTAAAGCTTTTAACATTATAGCAGCATGTTTTAGAATCGTTACATGCATACTGTGTATTTTCGAAAACGCTTAGTACAAATAGTATATGTTCTTTATTGTATGACAATAAGGGTACTTACTTGATTTTTTTTCCAGAATCATTAACCGCAATCGCGTGCTTACTATTTAACTAATTGAACTTGCTTTTGTTCTAAATTTGGTCGGAAAGGTAAAGTAAAGTAATGCATTCTGTGAGGAAACAAGTGATTTGGTTTTAAAAATATTTTGCATGCGGGTCATTACGTTTCGGTATAAATGGATATGTGCCTGCCGACGGATGCCGAATAGTGTAGAATGTAATATTTATAATAAAATATCATTTCTGAAATACAATAAAATGTAACGTTTGTATAAGATAAATTTTCTTAGCAACAACAACTAAATGTATTGTTCGTACTGTTAACTTTTTTGGTTAACGCATGCGTATAATTGTTATAAATGTCAGTGTATTTCGGTGTATCAAATATATTATTTATTTGATGTTTTTTAAGCAGTTTCGAATGTAATTGTACCGGATGTGTGTATACGTTTTATATACGTTTCAATAGAAGTCATAACAGAGCACGTTTTCAAAGGAATGTAAGAATTTAGATCCAAACCATTAGTTGTGACCAAACAGTGATCTTATTGGTTTAACTGTCATGTTTATTCATCTGCACTAACACTGATAAAGTTTTAAAAGTATTGAATGAAAAAGTGCATTCACCAAGAAAGACTGATTGCATAATATAAACAGTAAAACAGGTATTATTACAAATGGACCATATTTCATATTCAGCAAGTGTGCCCTGTGTAGTGGCGTTCTTGACGTAAATAGCAATTCGTGAATTGCAATTTAAAATAGTTCATAGATGTATAAATAACTTGACATAGCATCGCATGTAAACATATCAAATACAATGTACAACTATCCTGAAGGAGGAATATATTATTAAACGGTTTATTAACAGTAATTTACAGGTGTATTTTAATGGTTGGGTTTTAATCACATATTTCTGACACATCTGTAAGCATACAAATACAGGACATAGTACAATAATTGTTGAGAAATCTATGAATGTCAGTGTCCAACAAATGTGGTTTATGGTTATACTAAATAATATAACACAACAGGAATCTTTTTGTAAACACAGTTAACATTCTACAACAACATTTCACGCATAATATAGGTCGTCAAATATAGTCAACACCGTCAAAACATTTAAGCTGGAACTTGATTGTATTACATGGCTTACCGAGGATTATCAAAGGCCTTCTCCACTTGTCAAATGCACATATGATAGAAGTGTATCAATTTCACAAACACTCATCCGAAAACGATCATCCATCGTATTTGCATTGAACTCTAAAAATTACTACCTGGTATTTTTCGCCTCTTGTATTCAGTGCTTACACCTTTGAGCTTTCTAAAGACATTAACTTGAGCAACTTTCCAAGGTATGATGCCAATATTGATTTGGTTAACCGTTTTGCACTTACACAAGGTAACATACAATTATAACACATCCAAGTTAATTATGTGTTGTTTATAGATGTGCCAAATTTCGTGCAACCTCATAACATAAAGCGGTAGTGTTTGCATTTAACTGTACTTGGAGTGCATGTTTATGCACTTTTGTACGAAATAACGTTTTTGCTTACGTTAAAATGAATTCCGTTATCAATAAATCATAACTAAAGAATTATAAACTGACAGCTACGCTATGCTAATGAATTGTTATAATAGATCCCACAAGGTCATCAATGTTGGCTACATATAAAAATGTATGTGTTTTTTAGAAAAGCAAAGTATTTAAAGCTATACACAAATATATGTAGGTACAAAATGTTTATACCAGTCTCCTTTTTCCGCATCACTTCCTCCCCAATACGACCTCCTATATGGCTTCCTGCATATCCCTCTTCATGTTCTCCTCATCTAACCACCACATATATGTATGATGTATTTTAAAATAATCAAAGTGTCCAGACTTGAATAGTGAGTCTTTTGTAAAAGTGAAACGGCTCGTTATAGTTACACAGTTATGGTAGCTATACTGGCTATATGCCTAACTCGACATCGTGGGTTTGAAAGTTCCTACAAAGTTTGCGAACATGTAATACAATAGTTTATATACAAGACATGTACATGCTCTTACCGCGACGCTATTGGTGGATAGCATATGTTGAACAGCTTGAAATATACTATTTGTTTCCACTGGTAGTTTTATTCGTATAATGACAGCAGATTAGTATTTTGTTTTGTTTTTTCAAAAGCTAGCTAATTCCGGGATTATATATCATTTATTTGTAACGTTATTTTTGCTGTCCTCGTAACACAATTCAAAGAGTTACATATTTATAAGGATACTGCATGAAAGAACGCAACGTTTCATGTTTTATCATAAACGATATACTGTTGGATATCTTGTTTGGTTTTCAACCACATAGTTAAGATGTTCTCATCTTTACTTGGCAGGCTCTGGTCAAATCCCTATTTTATAAATACTGATATAAAACTTTATAAATACGTCATCACTGGTTTACGTATGCGTATGTTCCGTAATTAACGAATGGTATCGTTATGGGTTATTATGTATCTTCTTATCACAGATACGATTGTGATCAAACGTCATTTGTTTCAAGTAAACTATATGTAAATAAACATCATCGTGGTACAATCTACACACATGCATGTATTGCGTACGTTATGGCTAGTCTAATAAATAAAAGAATATCGAGTAGTTAATGAAACAAACTACAGTTGTTTTTGTAATGGTTTTTACATTTATTTATATAGTGCATTTGCAGAAACGCTGACATGTTTAAAGTTCTAAGATAAATCCCTCAGGTTTTTGTAAAAGACTATGATTTAAAATGGTCATTAATCGTATTGTCCCAAAGCGGCGCTTTGCAATGCTTTTCTTGACATAAGTGTGTATGTTTGCATATGTACAGATATCATTTTTGAGAAAAAGATCTTTAAGGCGTGTATTTACATCTGGTTCTCAGAGGACGTCCTTAATGGCAAAACACAAAGCAATCCGGATGTTAAAAACACTAGGGAGCTTAAATTATTATACCGTGTATTTAATAAAAAAGGGCAATTATACAACACAATATGTATCATTATGTGACAATACTGTGCAAATATTTTATTTTTGTGTTGATATATGATAACACGTTAAATGAAACTGATAGTAAATTTGAAATGTGATATTTGGTTTAAATTGTGTTCATATATATCCTGACAAAAACACACAACCTAACACTATTAGCAGTTAAAAAGAAAGAACTTGCTCGAATAAACCATCCTTTAAAATATGTATACGGCTGTATTAAAATGCAATGTACCATATCATGGTGCGTGAATTTTAGCATTGTTTAACTCGACTTTAAAAGCGACTTTAAATAACTTCGATATGTAAATTTGCTTAGACTAAATGTCTAATAACTGCAAAGCTCTTAAATTGTTTTGCAAAATTCAAATGCCGTATACAATTAATTATTTAATAAACATACAATGTAAACATTTGAAAAGTGCCGTACGTTTATCTTCTATGCAATGATTTCATACTTTCCGGAAATTAAGAGAAAACGCTCCATGATTTGTAAAGGTTCAATCAAAAAGTTAACTTTTGCAAACGGCAAAAGTCGTCTACATCTACGGCTGCAAAAATAACAGCATTGATTTTGCTTATAAGGACGATTTATGTCGTTAGTGTGACATAAACTAGCAATACCATATTCCCTTGTTTATTCGGGTTATCCTGGAATGACAGTGATCAGTGATGTGGCCCACTTATTGTGAGATATAATGAACGGCTTATGTCACTTAATTCAGACAGCAAGCTGTGTAATCAGGCTCGTAAATCCTTCAGTGACAGATACTTAATGTCAAATGTGTTTTCATTCGTGTTAGTTTCTGCAATTCCCGTGTGTTCTTGTTAACTGCTGATTGGAGCTTCTTTCAATCCTTATCCAAATTTTACATAAAATAAAAGCAAACACTTAAGAACAATTGCATGTTTGACATTTAAAATATAGGTCAGATGCTTTCAGCAACGGATACAACTTGTAAAAGAAGGGGAATAATCTCAGAATACAATTTCAACAAAATATGTCACTTTGGATTGGATTGACAATGCATGTGTTAACTTTATATATTTCATTAAAGGTCAGATTTGTAAAACTAGGCTTGTACAACACGCCTTTTTGTGTGATTCGTTCAGGCAAAATCTGAAATATTAACTGAAAAATTGTTTAAGCAGAAAATTATGTTATGTTAAGAAAGGTAAAATATATGCATTGTTTGTATAATATTTATTTAAAACTGTTCCTCACGAAGGTTATATATTCGCGTTACTTTTTATAGAAAATGTATAATGCTGATGGATTTAAATAATCGATCAATAAATGTACTTACATTAGGCACTGAATAGTCTTTATGTATGTGTCTGACCATTGTATCACGCAGAAGATTAACAAAGTGTGGAGTGATTTTGTTCTACTTCCTTTATAAACTAAACGAAAGGGAAAAGTGCAAGAAATGTACTTGGATATTGCGTTTAAAGAACACATTCAACGTGCATTCAATAAATGATATTGCTGAAGATTGAATGCAAATGTTTGTGTTGTTGTGTGAGGATTGTGAATTATGATTATTAAATGAGAACTTTCCAAAATATCAAATATTACATCAAACAAGACTGTTAATTGAAAAGTTATAACATTTAATAACATGAAAATAACCTTTGCCGCGAGTCCGCGGGGTATGATTGGTATGTAATATGAACATCTTTCTATTCCTAACGTAATCATAATGTTTAAAAACAACATGGTATTGTTATTTCATCTACATCTCAAGAAAAATATGTGTTTTGCAAAAGGATTCAAGTGTACATAAAATTCATGAGGCTTGTACTCAATTGAAATTACCATGATCATGGTTATTAAACTATTCAGCGGTATACAACTTGTTATTTGCAGTATCAGTGTTCTTGGTCTAACGAATCTAACTGACAATTCTAGCGAGAATTAGGTATGAGGTATTACTGTTTAAAGTTATAACACTATCTTAATGTGCTATCAAGATATTAAGCAAAAATCCTGATGTTCTGTATTTACTGCACTTACACACTAAGTGGCCGTTATCGATATAATGTGACTCTGAGCAAGTGTTTGACATTGAATCCATGCTCGATGGCTCTGAAAGTTGTTGTATTTCATCACTGCATACAATATAATAGTCTGACCAAAAGCCCTTTGAGAACATACTTTGGACGATAATTAACGATTGTATTGTCATTAATTAGACACAGGTGGTTTAGATGCAGTGGTTGCATATAAATGTAGAAAATGTGCACTAACACTGTTTTGCCTGTGAAAATATAATAAAACGTTAATTCAGCAATTTTGCATGATAAACAATGTGTAAATTGCCATGCATATTTGTCTTGACATATACCTTTCAATGCATGCAAAAAAATATAGTTCTTAAACGTTGAATATACGATGGTTAATTTTGGTTACATGTACCAAAGAAAAAAATGAATCTATAAATCGATGTGACTTTAAAAAACGTATTACTAGTACGATGCAAAGGCAAGTTTTCGGACATATACTCTTTTTTTTCAAATCAATGTTGGCATTTGAATGAAATTTGTCCCGAAAAGACAACAAGTAGTACGTAATTAGAGTTGACATTATCAGAGAACTGTTAAACAATTCAAGAATGGTTCATTAATTATATTAAAATATAGTAGGCAAAACTTACTTAAGCTCTATTATAGAAAGTAACGTGTATATTGTTTGATGGTGTTGTAATACAACAATCTAGCTATGTTAATGTTCGAAAGCGCGATGGACGAATGGACAATTAATTGTTTGTACGTTTGGTACGAACTTAGTGCGCTTTACTTAAGAAGTATATCACGCTAAAGCGTATAAAAGTATACAATCAGTATGATCGTAATAACTTTACAAATGTAAGTTTTTTTTGTATTTGGTCGGTATAATGTCTATTAAATTTAAAATACATGTTGCAATATAGTTTATTTGAGTTACAATATTTTTAATAGGTTTTTTCAACACAGTAACAGTCCACGTGGTTTTAGTTTTGTATCATTGAGCTTTCAATAATTTTGATTGATATTTGAACCATTTGACCACTAACATGTCACTATTTAATTTACCACATCCGATGTGTTTTACACTTTAAAATATGAATGTTTCAATCCGTAAAAATAAGTTTATTGTTTACGATATTTCAGAAATATACCAATATTAAATTAAATGAGCTAACAAGTGTGTGATAAATATTCATCTTTGAGAACTGAATATAAATTTATTTATGCATGAATGTGATTTTGAAATTAATTTAAAAGGTCTCAAATTTGTTTGTATCCCTACATTAGTGTGTATATACAATTTATATTACCGATAGAAAATATGGTGTTTTTCAGATGTAGTTATTGTATTTATACTAATGTTTGCGTTTCAATCTTAAACGTGTATTTTTGTTAATAGACATGGGCTAATATACAATAGTACTGCGTGTGCATTCGATGCCTGTAAGTTATTCGTAAACAGAACTCATAGTTGGTGGGGGGGGGGAACACGTTTAGCATCGCTGCATAATCTATAATATGAATCGGCTCTCGAATCCTCACAAAATAGGAGAAATAACAACACAATATAAACTGACCCTCTTCTTCAAGATGTATAATTCTCTATCACTCCCATATTGGTGTGCACCAATCCATTCTAACGTGGCTGAAAGAACGGCCTATTCACTTCGTAATTCTAACACTAATCGCATTCTATATGAATCACAGCATTTTCACGATCCTTCTAATCATTAATTATAAACTTATGAAACAATCTACCGGAGACTGTAATATCGGCTCATTCTCTCTCTTCTTTCAGAACAAATATAAACAAAGATAAACATAAAATTCCGTGCATTACTACGATGGTGAGCGGACGTTTAGTATCCTTCATGCCCGAGTGCGAATGAATTGAAGCAACTTAAATGAACATTTGTATGCGAAATACATATTGTAATGTCCATAGTGTCAATGTGATGAGAGTGAAGATACATATTACTTATTCTTCACTTACCAAATGTATACTGAACAAACAGTTATCCTATATGGCAATCTGTCCAGTTCCCAACCCATACTTATGTAGCTACTTTTCTTCGGTGACAAATACAGATCACACGCAGCAAATTCATTAATATTCAAGCATATTCAGTATTTCCTCTGTTATAGTCATATATTTTAACATGACTCCATCTCATTAACATACTATTTTTTTGCTAACGATGCCCCGTCCCGCAACTTTTTCTTAACTTATCGCAATTTTCTGAAAACTTGTGAAAATTCTTCCACTTGTATTTATTACTTACCTCATTGAGCATATTACAAAATTATTCTGGTGATTGTAACTTTCTATTCTATTGTTTCGCTATCTACATTCTTTTTTTGAACGTTTTGTATTAAAACTTATATCATTTTCAAATGCCTATACTGTATATTTATGCATACAAATATTCTACACTGCGCATAGTTTTACATATCTGTACATTGCAGTTTACACATTATCAGCAGTACTTCCAAATGACAGAGGAGATACATAGCATAAGTCTCATGCTTTGTTCTCAAATCTGTCAAATTTTGTCGTCTTAATACTCAGCATGTTTTATCAAAAGTAGTATTAGCATATTGTATTTCTTATTTACCTCATGCTATACATTGCTTTCAATGTAATACAGACATTACGTATTTTTTTATATTACACATGTGTAATACAACATTTTAAAGCGTTTTCATTGGCTACAGAATCAATAACTTACCAATCGCATGGCTTTATGTTGGTGAAATGACGTCGTCAACATGAAATGACGTCACGATAGTAAACAACTTTTAGATCTATCAGCATGTGTTTGGTCAATAAAAATATATTTTATTTAGTTTAAAAGCATGTGATAAAAAATTAGACACTCGTTGTCATATCATACCATGTTTTATTAAACTCGTCCAGGAAATTCGTTAGTAAGCTCGCCAAATGCTCGCTTACTAACAAAATTCCTGAACTCGTTTAATAAAATTTGGTATGATATGACAGCTCATGTAAGATCCTATATATATGTCTACGAATAAGAAAAACAAATATTGTTTAAACCAAATAGTAAGCAGGGTTGATAATGACACGTTTGCTTTTACATAAGCCACATCACATTGAATAGAAGTAAGTATGTATGAATGTTTCGTTCTTTAACACAAATGCTGTTTAGAAACCTTACTAACTTGCTTAGTGATTGAAACCATTCGCGTTCAATTGTGACTCACCAACATTCTCAATGCACCACTTCATTATTTCTTTTCAAAATATGCCATCATATGCGTACTCCGTGTACAGTCAACGCAAAATAAACATATTTCTTATGTACTTAAATAATAGGTTTTGAACACATTTCTCCAGTCGCTAGAGATTGGAGAACATATTTATTTGCTGCAAACATCTCGGTCAAATTGACTTTTTCACAGTATCACATACTCTTCCCAAAATGGTGTTTACTAGTTTTCCCTAAAGGCTTTTAAATCGTTGGAAAATGTTAATTTATTTTTGTCTACCGGCGTGCTAAGCTGTTAAAGCTTTCAGAGCACCAATATAAATCCATATGCGTGCTTATTATGTTATATGATTCCAGCAATATTTCATATGATGTGAACGTCACTAAATTTTCGAAAGGATCATAACTCAGGTCAAGTATAATGAAGCATTTTGTCTGTTATACACGATCATCTTATTCAATAAAGCTGTATTCGTTCGGTAGCACTTTACTTCAAGCAGTCTATTTAAGCTCTAAGCGATTTTGGGAAAGACATTTTATTGGAGTGCCTTGGGTGTAGTTAAGTGATGAATGTTATTCGAACACGCGACGAAAACCTGATCAAGGAAAAGCCATTTTTGAAACAGCAGTACAATCTTCCTTCATAGTCCCCAAGAAAATACCGTTGTCATTAAAACAAAACTTGAAGCGAAAGATCCTGACTAGTGAAGACATTTCCTCGTTTTTATTGGAAAAAAAAGCAACATGGACACATAACACGTTTGTTTTGTTACAAGATATTGTGTTTATTTTCTTTCGCGTGTTAATCACGTCACACAGGTCATCCATATTAAACAGAATGTCGATTTGATACTTTATAAACATTAAGTTCTACTCAATTTCGACTTAATTGTGTACAAAATATTAAATAGTAGTCTATTACAAAAAATCCGACTTGAGACTTGACATAGATACCAATTCAACACATATGCATACGGTACGTTTACTATAAACTATTTAAAATAACGCGAACACCACGTAACTCGTATGCATATACAAACATAACTAAATTTAGGAATAGTATTGTTAGTGTTTAATATATCGCTGTGTATTACTCAACGTGCGAGTTATTCGATTCTGTGTCGAAATTTTTAACATAGGGGAGTTTTTAACAAGCTGAGTTACATGTATAACGAATTATAAAAACAACAATGATTAGTTTTCTAGATTTTCGTTTGATTTCGAAAACTTATTACATCGAGTGCTGTAAACAATCGCATAATAATATTTCATTTTGGCACTAACATTCATTATTTGGATTCGCTGTTTAATATCAATTATATTTTCATCATGTTTAGCCCGCGTGGCAATATCAAATGTATGCAAGTATTTTCCAAAAGATGCATTCCCACGAATGTGTTGGATATTTGAACTGACCATTTGGTCTTTAAAAGTTGTTTGTCTCCACTAACCCAACTGACATGTTTTTGGTCCCGACCTTAAACATGTTCGGTATACTATGCGACTACAAACAATCAAAGAATGTTAAATAGAACTTGGAAAGATTAAAAAAAGGGAAACAACTAATGTATTTTTTAAATATTAATGAAAAGGTTGGCCATCCTAAGTACCAATTGTTTAGATGTTAGGTTAAAAAAAATGTGTTTGTCTTATGTAAAAAGCATACGAATTCACTGCGACTATAGTCTAAAATTACGGAGCAACCGAATGTTAAATGCATGTAGTGTGTGCTTATATTTCTTAAGTTAACTTTCGATTGTGGTTCGTGAAATATTTTCGCAATGTTGGACGTTGTTTTTCTATTAAGGATATTCCCTTATTAACAAACGCCTCAACACACATTAATCAGCATGCACTTAGGAATTAAAATTGATACACATCATAGTCATAGTATGTTAGACTTACTGATTTAGATGAGAACATTTCATTTCACAATCGTAACCTCAATTGATGGCAAACTGATGTTAATGATGCTGTAATATAGGATGCTTGCATGCATAGTCATATATCTCTTAGGCATTACAAAACAGAAACTAATAACTTGTTATTACAAAATAGTTTGGTACGCCAAGATACTGCATTGATACCATATACTCACTGTTATCACAAACCGACGAAAAACGAGCCATCGTGCCTTATATCGGTTACTCGGACGATAACATAATATTTGCAATTTGTTCTATATAGAATTCGACATCCAATTATACACACCAAACATAAACATATATAGATTTCTCAGTATATGACTATATATTTGCTTCTGAAATATCCTAGACACAAGAATAGTTTAAGTACACCATGCCATTACGGTGACATCAATGGCATTCGTGTGTGCCTGCGTGCGAGGTTCGTGTGGGCTAGAGAGCGCGTGTGTGTGCGTGTATGTGAGCTTGTTCTATCCTGGTGGTGAAGCTGAAGGTTCACTGTGTGTGTATTTTATTTTGATGTTTTGAGTAGTATTTCGCAATTGATCACGGTTCTTTAATAACGGATCTTGTTATGCTAAGGAAATTGTTTCATACGCTGCTGTCGCAACTAAAGTAGCTCTGTATGTATATAGACGATAATGTAATAACAGTCAAGGGATATACACATTAAGAACAATCTAAGTGTGCGGTGCATTCCTATTCGTTGGGTGGAAACGTTCTAGTACATTTACATTTAAAACGAGTGCTCAGAATCTTTATATATATAGGATCTGACATGAGTTGTCATATCATACCATATTTTATTAAACGAGTTCAGAAATTGTATCAGTAAGCGAGCCTTTGGCGAGCTTACTAACGAATTTCTTGGACGAGTTTAATAAAATATGGTATGATATGACAACGAGTGTCAGATCTTTTTTATCACATGCTTTTAAACTAAATGAAATACAACTTAATTGACCAAACAAATGCTGATATATCTAAAAAGTCACTGTTTACTATCGTGGCGTCATTTCATGTTAACGACGTCATTTCATCAAAATAAAGCCATGCGATTGATTAGTTATTGATTCTGTAGCCAATGAAAACGCTTAAAAAATGTTGTATTAAACATGTGTAATATAAAAAAATACGTAATGTCTGTATTACACTGAAAACAAGGTATAACATGTGATAAAACTTAGTATGTAGAATTGAGTCTTTAGGTGCATGTTTATGTTATTTCTTCGGATTATACGTTAGTGTGTTTAAAATCGCGACAAGCAAACAGCCATGCATGAAGTACATCTAGAAACATCATAGCAGCGGGATAGGATTTATGGAGAAAAAAAACAGGCACTATCGTATGAAAATGTCTCTGAAAATTCTGAAATGTTACAAATGCAGAGGGCGATAATAACAACCACACAAAATAAAATTCGTCGGAACAACTGCTGGATGGACATATGAATGGGCACACGAACAGACAGAACCGACTCGCTCTCTCATGAAGTTCTATATTTGAGTCAAGTTATTATTTGATCAACCGATATATGACATTATATAAAGCTGCGACGTGAATTACAATTCTGAAATTTGACCGCGTTTGTACTTTGTCCTCTTAGTGTTACATGTCCCCTCAAAGTGTTACCCTAGTTTGTGTGTAGTTATTTTCACTCGACACACCGCTCATTAAAATTGAAATTGTCGCTAAGGAAATGTTTAATTCGTCTGCATATGACAAAAGTATGGCTTAGACACGAACGGCAATCTAAACGTTTTACCTTTGTGTTCTTTGATCTGTAAGTGTGTCCCTTAAAGGTGACACTCCAGACTTTGCACGCGACACAATTTTTGATCAAGTTAAACACGTGGTCCAAGTTAAAATATAACTTAATAGTGTTTCAATATAAGTACGTTGAAGGACAAAATATTCAAAGCTACTTTTACAAATATAGAGATGCAATTATACGGATTCGTGCTGTTCAGAACGCATCCAGTACGTTCAAGATAAAATTTAAATACAAACATCATCCTTGAAATAAACATAAATTCCGCACAACACAACGTCTACTTGTAATGATGTCCAATTTACCAATGTTAGATCGTCAAGTAAACGTTGAGCAAATATTAAATGAAAATTATGAGCTGGTGTGATGGTAACATTGAATAACTATCATATATATATACAAACAAAATGCATTAACACTTAATGTACCAGTCTAGACATACAATTATGTGGGGTTAAATTTGCTACATTCAGACACATCATTATTTTAAACATATTAGCTTTTCTTACGAATTGTTATGCATATTTAATGAGATGTATACACGAAACGAGTTTAAAACGCCATACTTTAACATTACAAGTTGTTTTATCGTATCTTATAATTGAATATGTGAGGATAAAACGTTGCAGTTGTGGTTAAAGAGAACAAACACATCTTAATCACCATGGGAATTTATTAAAAGTCATCGAACGGACATGTCTGCATATTAATGAAATTAAATTGACATTGACAGTAATTCTTTGATATATGTCCTTCAAATGAATACCTGTTCACACTTTCTCTCAACGAAATTCCATTCCCATCTCATATTTGATTCTATAATTATATAATTCCAAGACCGTGCTTGATAGCGATAATAAAGTGATAAATGATAAAAGTTTACTAAACTATTTCCCCTACGGATTTAACTTTATAAGGGGAATACACATATGGATTGAGACACAAATGGACTATACAACGTATTCATCATAGTTTATTTAGCAAAAACGTGCATTGTATATCAAATAAATAGAGGATATTTGTTCATGTCAGTGTATGATCGCTTGTTATTTCACGAGTGATCATAGAAAATATATGATCACGAGTGAAATAACAAACGATCTTACACTGACTTGAACACATTTTCTGTTTCTTTTATGCCCCTTTTTCAAGAAATAATGAACAGCTGTTTCACTTTCGCTGAAAAGTTACCCTTTCTCCCGTGGCGAGCCTCAATACATTGAAATGATGTCATTTTTCTGACGAAATGTCGTCATTTTGTTGACGTAATGACGTCATTATTCCAGCAAAAATTTGTTATTTTCATCGGTGAAAATAAGAATTTGTTTATTTTCACTGCTGTTATTTCACTGCATAAATGTCATATTTTATCATAAGGTATAAAAGAAAATATACTATTTAATATAATGTAACTGACACTACTAACAGAGTATTATATTTATCCTGCAAAATAAAACACAATGGGCGTGAGACATGGCACTACATCATAATCATCATGTTTGACACTGCCTTGATGGCGCTGATGCAGCCGTGACAGTTGCAGTGACAGGATTGCGAGTTTGAAGAGGATGTTTCCAAGACAGTGGGGACAGAACGCTCCCCAATGTGGGAGCGTTCTTTAGACTTCGCAATAGACACCAAGTAATGGTTCAACCCAGGAAATGAACTCGATAGCGTTTCAATGAGCCATAGGCTTTCGATGAAATCGAGCTTAAAGAAATAGGTTTACACTAAACTACGATGCAAAAACAATGTCCCTCTGTACCGCCGATGTACTGCCAACATTACTTACATTTGTTGTTTAGAAAGCGTGCTCTTATATGTAATGAAAACATAAGGATGCCTTCTTGTAAAATGCAAGGTCAAATAAATGTTAGATCTCACAATGATTGCTGAACTATCTGCACTAGGCAGTCATATGATTACTGTCTGGCACGCATCTTGAATTATTAAACCGAAATATAAAATGAGGAAATTTTCATAAAAATGAGTACAGTTAAGCAAAGGCATTGTCATTTATGATTCAATGCGTATTTTGACATCACAGCTGTCTGACTTGTTTGTTCTAAACATGCGATCGCTGATCTTGGAAAACGGTTTGTCTTTGAACCACTTCTTCAAAGTATATTCAACTGACCTAAAACTTTGTACATTTAATACTTGACATAAGAAGCATAAGAGTAACTGTGTCACACTTAAGATGACTCTATAACAACGTGTATTTCAAAACATGCATGTGTATATGATTGAAAACAAAGCGTTTAACTTAGTTACAAGACATAGATTTGTTAGACTCAAGACGTTTTAACTTACTTCAATTATTCATTTTAAAAAAAATATCAAATGGATCACTTTTGCCCAAGCATCTTCTAACACTTCTTGAACTAACTGACGTCAGAACATTGTACATAGTATACGAATTGTGTCAGTCTTTAACAAGTAACAACACGATACATTAAAACTGTTGAGTATTGCAGAAATTCTGTTTAAAAATATTATTTCTTCGTTGCATATTTTTAAATATCAAGCGATGATCCCCCGGCCGCCACGTAGATTGTGAAGTAATCGGTCATAACATCTTGCCTATGTTTAATACCTCCCCCTTACTCGAATTTAACTCGAATTTAATAAGGGCAATTTTAAGTTACTGACATATGTATGAGCACGTAGAACTGGTAACCAGCTATCATAGGAAAATATGAGTTGGTTAAATGACCAACTGAAATAATCTTTAAAACTCCGAACACCTACAACAAAACCAACAAACTAACCACCCAACATGGTCTACTTTACATATTTGATATCTTAACAAAAATACAGAAACAATTAAAAATGTCATATTTAGTTTAGATTGTGAAATATTGTTTTGTGAATGCAATACAAGTTTGCATTATTAGATACTAAGTAAAAGTGTCATGACTAAGTAAAAAACAAAAATCACAACCAGTTGGATTTTCCGTAAATTGTGCATAATTTTGTATACGAACAACTTGATCAAAATTTACGTGTAAAACACTGTTAATATTCCAACAAAAGAACTTCAACTTCTCAAAGTATATTGAATTTTCGGCTTTAATGTATTAACTATTATACATGTTTTATGAATCATTTTGCAACTTTGAGGTGCTATGTACTTCTTCTAGATATATCAAATTAATCAATTTCAGTTTTACTAATTAAAAACAATAGGATCTATAACAAATATTATGATCACTACTATATTGCGTATAAGTTTGCTATTTATAGTTAAAATAAATTATTATCTAGAAGCACAGTTAAGTGCCGACTGGAAGCAATATGAATAGGGCAGTGGTACGATGTTCCGAGAACGTTGTTATGGATGCGCGATAAAAATAGATCTACTCGGTGCGAACTTCGAACCTGTAATTTCATAGAGCCTCAAATGCTCCACCTTCTGAAGTTACTCCTATACCGCTGTGATTGCGTACTCTCAGGAAAAATCATCCACAAAATCATCAACACAATAGTAATAAACGTGTCCGCGTATGCCATTTGGGATCATCTGGAAGAATGTGTGCTCCTCCACCAAACCTATAGGGATGAATGCCGTCGGTGGTATTGAATAAGTAATAATGATCAGACAAAGGTCACATATACTTTTAGGAAATTAACTTTCACTATTTACATTTAAACGTAAGGCATATAGGTCCATACTTTTGGGGGTCCTCGTTGGTGGGGAGGGGAGCATATGCTCCCTCCTTTAACCTTGATCAAATACGGCCCAAATACAATCTAAATCTATATTTTGATTTATGGTTGCTATGCTCCCAGTTAATGCACATTAAAGTGATTGACCGGAAACTAGCTGTTTGACGCCGCCCGCCTGCACGTAAGCTCACCGCCATACCCACAATCTAATAAGTAGGATTTTCAACATCATGCACTGTCATTTATACGCCACTCCATCTAGATGAGCATCTTAAGAAAGATGACTTTTTATTTTAGTTTGCTTTGATAAATTATTGTTTTTATTTATATCACTGACAAATCGCGGGCTTAGCGCAAAACGGTCGTAACTGACTTTTTGTAAACTTTTCAGTACGATACAAAATAATTATATTTTATTCATTTTTATCAGTAATACAAAATTATTTTGCATAAATGTAGGTATTGTACATTCAATTAAAGTTCACACAATATACCTCTATTGGCATTATTGTAGTCAGAGATATTTGTTAAATATCAAGATACGACTGTTTTGCGCTTAAAATCTTGTAATGTTTGATTATATTTTTTATGCAAAAAGGTCGTATCTGAAAATC